>CM019694.1:50841891-50944391 GCA_009760885.1 Achatina immaculata
CACCGTGTTGTAGTTGTGAGGGCTGATGTCACCTTGTTGTAGTTGTGAGGGCTGATGTCACCATGGTGTAGTTGTGAGGGCTGATGTCACCATGTTGTAGTTGTGAGGGCTGATGTCACCATATTGTAGTTGTGAGGGCTGAGGTCACCGTGTTGTAGTTGTGAGGGCTGATGTCACCATGGTGTAGTTGTGAGGGCTGATGTCACCATGTTGTAGTTGTGAGGGCTGATGTCACCATATTGTAGTTGTGAGGGCTGATGTCACCATATTGTAGTTGTGAGGGCTGATGTCACCATATTGTAGTTGTGAGGGCTGATGTCACCATGTTGTAGTTGTGAGGACTGATGTCACCATGTTGTAGTTGTGAGGGCTGATGTCACCATGTTGTAGTTGTGAGGGCTGATGTCACCATGTTGTAGTTGTGAGGGCTGATGTCACCATGTTGTAGTTGTGAGGGCTGATGTCACCATATTGTAGTTGTGAGGGCTGATGTCACCATATTGTAGTTGTGAGGGCTGATGTCACCATATTGTAGTTGTGAGGGCTGATGTCACCATGTTGTAGTTGTGAGGGCTGATGTCACCATGTTGTAGTTGTGAGGGCTGATGTCACCATGTTGTAGTTGTGAGGACTAATTTTGTGAGTCATAATTTGATTAATCAGTGTGTGGTGCATCTAAATATGTGTGTTTTGCACCAAGAATTCATCTGTTGTGTCATGGAGACCAGACATAGTTCTACTGAGTAGATATAAATAATATGTAGCTACTAGGAAAAAGGTTGCGTAAGTAATAAAAATGTAGTTATAAAAGTTGGTTGACTCACATGAGATGGCGTATTTTAGCTATTAGTTAGATGGTAGAACTTGGTAAATGTGTAATTAACTGAATTAGTAATATGTTAGGCAATTATTATGTATTGAAGATAACTGCAGCTAATTCTTTCATGTATTATGTGTTGCAATCTGGTCTAGTGTTTCTCGTGCTGTTTATGTAATAAACAGTTTGTTGTGACTCTTGCGTTTACAAGTAACTAGTTCAGTGTCGTTATTATTAGTTGGGAACTGTTGTTCTTGTAATAGCTGCAAATTGTTGTTCGTTCACGCATGGCTGATACAGTTCCCCGGTGGCTAGACTGATAAAGGTTGAAGAATTAGAACCTGGGGATTATTAGGACGTCCCTTATTTAAGGGGGAAAATAACATATAACTTCGAATTATTTTTAGTACTTGTGGTACAAAGTCTGAAGTTCGCTAACTTAATCTACTGAGCACCAAATTTTAAACTACTAATACTACTATTACCATCTCCACTACTACTACTACTACTACTACCATTAACACTACTACTATTACTACTACTACTACTACTACCATTAACACTACTACTACTACCATTATCACTACTACTACTACTACTACTACTACTACTACTACTATTACCATTAACACTAATACTACTACTACTACTACCATTAACACTACTACTATTACTACTACTACTATTACTACTGCTACCACTATTGCTACTACTATTACTACTACTATTACAAATACAACAACTACTACTACTATTACTACTACTACTACTACTACTGCTATAATCACTATTACTACTATTATAACTACTACCACCACCATTATTACTACTATAAATTACATTTCCATTCTTCATCTTTTGTTTTTTTTTATTTCTTTCATGACTTTTTTTTAACCTCTTCATCCTCCTTTGTTTAATCTGTGCATGGGATTTATTTATTTATTGCCTTCTTATTTCTCTTCTTTCTTCTTCTCCATTTTTTTCTTAAACTGCATCTTGTCCACTACTTCCTAAACCATGACTTCTACAACCTGCTCCACTACTTCCTAAACTATGACTTCTACAATCTTTTCCACTACTTCTTAAACTATGACACCTACAACCTCCTCCACTATTTCATTAACTATGACTTCTACAACCGCCTTCACTACTTCCTAAACTATGACTACTACATCCACCTCCGCTACTTCCTAAACTATGATTTCTACAACCTCCTCCACTACTTTCTAAACTATGATTTCTACAACCTCCTCCATTACTTCCTAAACTATGATTTCTACAACCTCCTCCACTACTTTCTAAACTATGATTTCTACAACCTCCTCCACTACTTTCTAAACTATCAACCTCCTCCATTACTTCCTAAAATATGACTTCTACAATTTCCACCACTGTTTTTTAAACAATGACTTCTATAATCTCCTCCACCACTTCCTAAACCGTGACCTGTACAACCTCCTCCACCACCTCCTCCACTGCCATCTCTTTTCTAACTCTCTTTCCTGAAACAGCCGAGAATATTCCGGTCTTGGCATGGAACTAAGACTCTTCAACCGATACCTTCTTGTCTTTGCCAGCGAAGCGTGTCTTTCCGCAAGAACTACACCTCCGGGAAGAACGCCAATATTTGCGCAGTTGCTCAGAGTCAAATTATGCAACAATATGTTACAAGAGACGTCCGGGGCACAGGTAGAATAAGATCCTAGCCAGTTTTTTTTTTTGTTTTTGTTTATTTTTTGCTACAGCCACCTGTGACACAGTCATCTGGTCTTCTAAAGGTAGGAAATATAAATTTCAGCTCAGTTTTCAGTATCCAAACGGGCAACGAGGCGGCTGTGCGGGTGATCAATGAATGCAAATGAAAACGATTGCCGTATATATTAAGGTATATTTGTATATAAAAAGAAATCTGAATATAAAATATTTTTTTTTACGGCCGAATGGACTCCACTAATTTAATTCGTGATAATAACGGGGATTATGGAAGCAGATCGACGTAGGAAAGACAAAGTTAATGAAGCAAAATGTGAACAACAGAAATGTACTGATAGTAGATAGCAAGTTAGTGGAGGAGGTCAACGAATTTGTATACCTTGGCAGCAGAGTAGTAGAAAATGGAGACAGCACAGAGGATATCAACAGCAGACTTACTAGAGCAAACCAGACTTTTGCAATGCTGCAGACTATATGGAAATTTTTAAAAAATTAAGCATAAATATGAAAATCAGGATATTTAAGAGTAATGTTCTAAGTGTACTACTCTATGGAAGTGAATGCTGGAAAATCACCAAAACCATAGAAAACAAGTTGAATTCTTTCCAGACTAAATGTTTACGAAGAATTAGAAAAATATTTTGGCCAAACACCATAAGAAATAACATCTTATTGGCAGAAATGCAGATGAAGCCACTGACAACAATTATTGAGGAAAGACGCTGGCGATGGTTGGGACATGTGCTCCGAATGACTGATAAATCACTACCAAAAATAGCACTAAGATGGACACCACACGGGAACAGAAGTAAGGGTAGACCACAATAGACATGGAGAAGAACAACAGAAAGGATGTTGAGCAATAGAGGGCTCACCTGGGCAAGAGCAGAAAAAAAAGGCGAAGGACAGGCTTGTATGGAAAACCCTTGCGGAAGCCCCATGTGCCCTGGGCACTTAAGGTTCAGAGAGAGAGAGAGATGGAAGCAGCCACTGGGTCTCTAGTGTGAGCTAATCATAGCTGATCAAGACTCTGTTTTAACCGTGTTCTTTGGAGACGAGCGGTCTTACAAACTCCTAGTAGAAATAAATAAATTCCCCTTACCTTTCCCCTAACCACACACACAAATACACACACACTACGTGGAGCCTTCTGAGAAGTTCGCCGTTGCAGCACAACTGGGAGCCCTTAAATTCATGTTCTCATTCACGCCTGAAATAGGAAGGGAAATCTTGGCTGGCCGGTATAACAGTCGGTGACACAAATAAGTTCACTGTAATAAATATCATGAATATCACAAAAAATTATTACTATCGCAAAGATCATTCATCATCATCATTTCTCTGTACTTCTAGTGGAGCATAAGACATCAACTAAGTTTCTCCAGCTAATCCTGTCCTGAGCAAGATAGGATACCTCAGACCATGTCTTTCTCTGCTTCTTTTGGTTCTTCCTGTATTGTGCTGTCCATGTCCCCAGAGATCCTTACTTCCACAAAAATCATCATTGTCACAAAGGCCATTGCAATGATAAAGAATAACCAGTAAAATAAAGATCATCTGTTATCCAAAATATCATCCGTTGCATAAAAATCATCAGCATCAACATTACGAAAATAAGTAGATCAGTCCCCTCTCTACGGCATGAATGATAATAATACTGACGGGACACACCAGTGAGAACAAACTGAGAATGCTTGATTATGTAAACAGTATATTGCTCTATAAAGACAGCACTAAAATGGACACCACAGAGGAACAGGAGTAAGGATAAACCAAAGGAGATATGGAGAAGAACAACAGAGAGGATGTTGAGCAACAGAGGTCTCACTCGGACAAGAGCGGAAAAAAAGGCAAAGGACAGGCGTTTGTTGAAAACCCTTGCGGGAGCCCTATGTGCCTTGGGCACTTAAGGTTCAGAGAGAGAGAGAATGAAAGAGAGAGAGAGATATCGCTCTATGAATTGCTGGTCACGTAAAAAGCATTGTTCTATGAAATACTGATTATGTAAACAGCATATTCTTCTGTGAATTGCTGGTCAAGTAAACACCATTGTTCTATGAATTGCGGGTCATGAAAGCAACATTGTTCTATGAATTGCGGGTCATAAAAACGGCATTGTTCTATGAATTGCGGGTCATGAAAGCAACATTGTTCTATGAATTGCGGGTCATAAAAACGGCATTGTTCTATGAATTGCGGGTCATGAAAGCAACATTGTTCTATGAATTGCGGGTCATAAAAACGGCATTGTTCTATGAACACCGTAAGATGTGTGTGTGTGTTTGTGTGTGTGTGCGCGTGCGTGTGATATTTGTATCCGATAAAATCATATTCCGCTATTATCAATTCCCAGTCTTGTCAGCGTGTATTGACTGAAGTTGACTCAGTGAAATTTAAACGCCCTACATTTTTACTTAAAAAGAAAACCTCATTGTCTCGTATTAAATATTATCAGAGAGCCTGACATAACCTGATCATCATTTTCTGATCTCCAGGCCGAACACTGACTTCATCTGTCCTTTAGTTTCTCTGTGTGCCAGGTCCAGCTCACTGTTATCGGTTCTCAGCTTGAGCTGAATCAAGCCATTCTTGTCCTTCAGCTATTCCTTGACATATGATTCTTCTATTGCTAGTATGGTACTCTATATGGTCAAAATTCTATCATTGCCTGGTTCTGGTAATTATTTATTTTCTTCAGAAGCTGTGTCACCAACGTCCTCAAACTTATTTCTTTGTGTGCCATCTAACTCTGTCAAACTTACTTCTTTGTGGGCCATCTAACTCTGCCAAACTTACTTCTTTGTGGGCCATGTAACTCTGTCAAACTTACTTCTTTGTGGGACATCTAACTCTGTCAAACTTACTTCTTTGTGGGCCATGTAACTCTGTCAAACTTACTTCTTTGTGGGACATCTAACTCTGTCAAACTTACTTCTTTGTCAGCCACTTTCAGTCTTCTTACTTGCGGACCACTTACCTCTCTGTAGGCCATCTAACTCTGTCAATATACCTCCTTGTGGATCATTTACGTCTACCAAACTTACCTCTTTGCGGGCCACTTACCTCTGTCAAAATACTTCCTTGTAGGCCAGCTAACTCTGTCAAACGTACCTCTTTCTTGGCCACTTAACTCTGTCAATCTACCTCCATGTGGATCATTTAAGTCTAGAAAACTTACCTCCTTGCGGGCCGCTTAACTCCGTCAAAATACTTCCTTGTAGGCCAGCTAACTCTGTCAAACTTACATTCCTTTGGGAAGTTCCGGGAAGTGACATGACGTAAAAGACAACTAAATCTTTCTCAATGTTCTAGAAATTCTCAAAGATGTCTTTATTTTGGCAGTGATCATCAATGTCGAATGTTGGGTAACATGCTCGCTTTCAGCCTTTAAGTTGCCTCAAAGAAGCTGGGAGTATGTTAACAAAAGGATAAACAGCAATCTCCATCAATAGTTAACACCTGCTTATTTCAAATCCATTTTTGAAGACGACGAGTGATATTATTATTATTATTGTTATTATAAACAGCAAGAAAACCAAAGTAATGATAGTTGACAAAAGAAGAAGCAAATCCAAAATTACATTGGATAACGAAGAGCTGGAAAATGTAAATAAATTAGTATATCTGAGTTCACTCATCACCACTAATGGCAACTGCACAGTGGAAATAAAAAAAAAAGAACTGCTGCTTGCATCACAGAAACTAGAGCAAATGAAGAGTATGTGGCAAAGGTACCAGCAAGAAAACAAAGTTATGATTTCTAAGAGTTTACATATTCCCAGTGGCAATGTACAGATGTGAAACATGGACACTTAACAAATCACTAGAAAAGAGAATAGCTGCATTCGAATCCAGTGTTACAGAAGGGCACTTAGAATATCATAGATAGAACGAAAATCAAATAAAGAGATACTGATGGGATTAGGTGTACCAGAAGACTGGTTCGTAAACACCATCAAGGTTAGAAAGCTGAGGTACTTCGGCCACATCAAGAGACACAATAGCTTGGAGAGGTTGATAGTAGAAGACATAGTGCCCGGCCACATCAAGAGACACAATAGCTTGGAGAGGTTGATAGTAGAAGACATAGTGCCCGGCCACATCAAGAGACACAATAGCTTGGAGAGGTTGATAGTAGAAGGCATAGTGCCCGGCCACATCAAGAGACACAATAGCTTGGAGAGGTTGATAGTAGAAGACATAGTGCCCGGCCACATCAAGAGACACAATAGCTTGGAGAGGTTGATAGTAGAAGACATAGTGCCCGGCCACATCAAGAGACACAATAGCTTGGAGAGGTTGATAGTAGAAGACATAGTGGCCGGCCACATCAAGAGACACAATAGCTTGGAGAGGTTGATAGTAGAAGACATAGTGCCCGGCCACATCAAGAGACACAACAGCTTGGAGAGGTTGATAGTAGAAGACATAGTGCCCGGCCACATCAAGAGACACAATAGCTTGGAGAGGTTGATAGTAGAAGACATAGTGCCCGGCCACATCAAGAGACACAATAGCTTGGAAAGGTTGATAGTAGAAGACATAGTGCCCGGCCACATCAAGAGACACAATAGCTTGGAGAGGTTGATAGTAGAAGACATAGTGCCCGGCCACATCAAGAGACACAATAGCTTGGAGAGGTTGATAGTAGAAGACATAGTGCCCGGCCACATCAAGAGACACAATAGCTTGGAGAGGTTGATAGTAGAAGGCATAGTGCCAGGCAAAAGAGAAAAGGGACGATCTCGCCGCAGGTGGACTCAGGGCATCACGGAAAGTCTGAATGTATCACTGCGAGACGCCGGGCAACTTCCTCAAGACCTTATTGCATTCAGGGAGGCTGTGAGAGGGATATCATTCTTGAAAGGACACGTCACATTAAAATTAAAATTATTATTAATATTATTATTTTTATTAGTTTATTTCGGTTCTTGGAGAATTTAAGTTGCTTCTTTTTTTTGTCCATAACATGCGCATCGGTGTAACCATATAGAGTAAATATGCCGGAGTACAAGATTCTGTCAGCCGGGAAGACACTCATTATCATCATCAGGTGCAGTGCCGACTGACGTTGGCTATTATGTTTCTTCAGAGTACACGATCCTTCATGCAGGCCATCAGCTCAGTTGGTGATCTCCTCTCACACCATCCCGTCAGACTGTCCAGTATAATTTCTCTTGGTCTTCATCTTGATCTTCTTCCTTCTATTTTTCCTGTTGTTATAATATTTTCAATGCCCCCTCTTCTCATTGCATGTCCTATGAAAGTACATTGTCTCTCTCTAATCTTTTTGACAAGATTTTTTTGTCTCTCCAGCTCTTCTCATACATTCTTCATTTGTTATTTTTGCTGTCCAGGGGATTCGCAACATTCTTCTAATAAACCACATTTCTGCAGCTTCCAATGATTTTTAAAGTGCAGACCTGCCTATTGTCCATGATTCATTTTCATATAACAAGATAGGTTCAATATAGCATTTTAGGACTCGTTTTCTAACATTCATTGATAAAGATGTGTTAGCTAATTTGTTTCTCATTCTCTGAAATGCAGTCTTTGCTTGGCCTATTCTGTTCCTAATTTCTGTTGTGCATTTCCCATCTGAAGTTATTACTGCTCCAAGGTATTTGAATTTCCACACCTGGAAGATTCTGACACAGGTAAACGACTTCGGCTACATGGGAGCGACATTTACAACTGACGGCAAGTTCAAACAATAACATCACCTACAGGAAAACATCGGCTATAGTGGTCTGATGAGGCTGGTAGCCAGCTGGAACCGTATTTTATAGTCTGTTGAATGATAATACATTATTCAGACATCCGAAGCTCTTTTGTACGTATACGTGAGACAGTAACGTGCCATATTCTGAAGGCAACCAGCTATACGTGGGACAGTAACGTGTCACATCATAAAGGCAATCAAAACCAGTACTGACAACACATGTAAATGTTATTTAATGCATGAATATTATGGCTGGAAAAACAAGCCAGGACGATGATATATATGACAGATAAAAGAGATAACGACTGCAGTAAAACTGGTTCTCGTAATGAAAGTAGACAAAGGTGTATGGTTCAGTTTTACAAAACGGCAGAGGGAGTGGGAAAAGTGAGCAGAAGCACAATGACACAAAGGAAGGAAGTAAGATGAGAACGTGTAAATGAAGAACATAAAACATCCAATATTTCAGCGTCAGTCTTTTCCAAATATTATGCACAAAATCAACACAACACATACAAAATATGGAGTAGATGAAAAACTGGGTTTTTTTTAATCTGCCTGGTTCTAAAGACGGAAATGAATGCGCCAAGATAGACGCAAATGTAGATTGGGAAGGAGTGATTGGCTGGGAGATGACAGATAACAACTTGGGCTGTTCTTCCGATGTAAGTTCTCGGAAAGCTCTAGAACATCGCCTTATTTTCCAAGCAGTATGTCTCCACCCAGCTGGAATTAACAATAAATTCAGCTTCCCTTAAACGTCTTCACATTTCCATAAAACTTCTTTAGATTTCCACCAACTTTCTGCTATAGATTTTTCAATTTTCTTGTCTTAGCCCCACTCATTTCGCTGCAGTTTTTCATTTCTAGGTTTTAGCTGAAAGGTATTTATAGTTTTCTTGCCTCTTTCTAACTCCCCCCCCCCCCCCCCCCCCCCCGTTCCCCTATTTGTTTCCTTGCTTTTACAACCCACGCCACCTGTGTAGTCCTTGTTTTCCACTATAGTTATCCGATTGGCTGAAGTTGTTAACCAATCACTTGTTCCCACTCTGTATTTATGTCAATCTGGGCGCATTCGTTTCCGTCTTTCGAAACAGGAGGATACCAGAAAAACTAATTTTTTTTTCATCTATTCTCCGTATTTTTTTATATGTTGTGTTGTTCTTCACCATCTCTTCCGAGCCTTATGTTTCTCATGATACTTTTCCCCATCCCCTCCGAGCCTTGTGTTTTTGATTATTTCAAATTCTTCCTTTTTACGTGGTCAGTCAAATGAATTTTATTTTTTCACAGCAGTCCTTTTCTGTTTTTTATCCTTTCAACTTCCCAATGATTACCAAGTTCTCCAACTTCCGTCTTCTAATAGCATGCCCAAGAAAGTTTAACTGTCTCTTTTGAAAAAGACTGACGTCGAAATATTGGATGTTTTATGCTCTTCATTTACACGTTCTCATCTTACTTCATTCCTTTGTGCCATTGTGCTTCTGCTCACTTTCCTCAGTCTCTCTGTCGTTTTATAAAGCTGAACCATACACCTCTGTCTATCTTTATATATAGTTACATGTGAATACTAAACATTACTGATGAATCTCTCATAAAACAGAATGTTGAATCGCAAAGACAAAACTGACATTTCATTTTACGGAGCCAGCCTAATGAAGTAAACAATCACGGCAAGTCAAGTGGTTCGAAGGTCCATCAGTCTGAAGTAAACAATCACTGCAAGTCAAGTGGTTCGAAGGTACATCAGTCTGAAGTAAACAATCACGGCAAGTCAAGTGGTTCGAAGGTCCATCAGTCTGAAGTAAACAATCACTGCAAGTCAAGTGGTTCGAAGGTACATCAGTCTGAAGTAAACAATCACGGCAAGTCAAGTGGTTCGAAGGTCCATCAGTCTGAAGTAAACAATCACGGTAAGTTAAGTGGTTCGAAGGTCCATCAGTCTGAAGTAAACAATCACGGTAAGTCAAGTGGTTCGAAGGTCCATCAGCCTGAAGTAAACAATCACGGCAAGTCAAGTGGTTCCAAGGTCCATCAGCCTGAAGTAAACAATCACGGCAAGTCAAGTGGTTCCAAGGTCCATCAGCCTGAAGTAAACAATCACTGCAAGTCAAGTGGTTCGAAGGTCCATCAGTCTGAAGTAAACAATCACGGTAAGTCAGGTGGTTCGAAGGTCCATCAGTCTGAAGTAAACAATCACGGTAAGTCAGGTGGTTCGAAGGTCCATCAGTCTGAAGTAAACAATCACGGCAAGTCAAGTGGTTCGAAGGTCCATCAGCCTGAAGTAAACAATCACGGCAAGTCAAGTGGTTCGAAGGTCCATCAGCCTGAAGTAAACAATCACTGCAAGTCAAGTGGTTCGAAGGTCCATCAGTCTGAAGTAAACAATCACGGCAAGTCAAGTGGTTCGAAGGTCCATCAGTCTGAAGTAAACAATCACGGTAAGTCAGGTGGTTCGAAGGTCCATCAGTCTGAAGTAAACAATCACGGCAAGTCAAGTGGTTCGAAGGTCCATCAGCCTGAAGTAAACAATCACGGTAAGTCAGGTGGTTCGAAGGTCCATCAGTTCGGAAAATAGCTCTCTAGCCTACTGTACAGTGAGAAGGCACTGTAACACACGAGCAAGGGCCAACCTGGTCTTTAAGACTACGTCAGACATCACTCCTTCTTAACTATCTTCTCCAAATTGCCTATCAAGTCGCGTCTTTCCAACATCCTGACACCTTCTCCTCCTTCTCTAACCTTGTCTTCTCTCCTTCCTCTTATACCTTTCGATGTTGAGGGGACAAAAAGACATCTTGATAGAGCTCGGCGATTTGCTTCATATAATGGGATATAAAAGAACAAATATATCTATACTCATTCATTCATTCATTTGCATGTCCCTTGCGGAACTTTGCCTCCCAAACAGCACTCCTGTAGGCCTCTCGGTTGTGAGCAAGATGGCCTGCTGCTGCGGCATCCATTTGCAGATCGTCAACGATGTCTTGCAGCCATCTTCGTTTTGGTCTTCCTCTTTTTCTTTTTCCCATTATGTATCCTTCCAATACGATCTTATCTAAATTATCATGACGTTTAATGTGTCCAAAATATTTAAGTTTTCTCTCTTTAATCCTCTTTACTAGCCAGCCTTCTTCAATATTAAGTTCTTGTAGTATAGATATATTTGTTCTTTTTTGTGTCCATGATATTTGAAGAACTCTTCTGTAGCATTTACATTCAAAGGCATTTATGTGTTTCTCAGCTGTCTTGTTAAGTGTCCAGGTCTCACAGACATATGTTGCGATGGGAAAGATGCATGCCCTTAAAAATCTTATTTTTGTGGTTCTGTCTGCTCCTCTCCACAGATTCTTTATTTGTTTTACTTTCTGAAGAGCGATAGATGTCCTCATTTTAATTTCCCTCGTTGTATCTCCATTATTAGTTAGTAGTGATCCAAGATATTCAAAACTCTCCACTTCTTCATATCCATACTACAAGAGCTTAATATTGAAGAAGGCTGGCTAGTGAAGAGGATTAGGGAGAGAAAACTTAAATATTTTGAACACATTAAACGTCATGATAATCTAGAGAAGACCGTATTGAAAGGATACGTAATGGGAAAAAGAAAGAGAGGAAGACTAAGGCGAAGATGGCTGTAAGACGTCATTGAGGATCTGCAAATGGATGCATCAGCAGCAGACCATCTTGCTCACAACCGAGAGGCCTACATGAGTGCTGTTAGGGAGGCAAAGTTCCGCAAGGGACATACAAATGAATGAATGAATGAATGAATGAATGAATGAATGAATGGGATATTCAGTGGTTTTGTAATTTCCCCTCTCCATCTCCTGCGTGGGCGGCTTCTCCCTCTGTTACCTACAAATCTCAGCGTGGATGTTTTCTGTGGTATACTGTCTGGTGGTATACTGTCTGGTGGTATACTGTCTGGTGGTAACTGTGTAACACGGCCAAACCATTTGACTTGCTGTATGGGGTGTGGTGTAAAAATGATGTTACTCCAGCCTTTGCCCTGATTATGTGATTTCTTATTTGGTCTCTTCTTATCACATTTATCATTCTCCTTAAACATCTCATTTCTGTCGTCACGATTTTTCTTTTGTTCTTGGTTGTTACTGTCCATGTTTGACATTGATAGCACAGAGTTGGGAGGAAAATTATGTTGTGCAGTGCCATTTTTTGTTTAAATTCCTTCTCTAACCGGCTCCAGAAAATTGTGTAGCCATCTTTTCCTTTTTTATTTTCTTTCTCTTCCAACATGATCAAGAGCACCAGTTGAAAAGGGAATTTCCCGTTGAAATTAGTGTTATAATGTAAGAGCAGCTTTTTATGCCATGAAGATGATACTAACAAATAAGAGGATCATGAAGAAAAGAGTATTACACGGGTACAGATAACCAGTTTTGTTATCTGGCTATGAAACGTAGACAAATAACATATAGATGAAAAGTAAAATGAAAGCAGCAGAGATGTGGTATTTGAGAAGCATGCACGAAATACTATGTAACAGCCAGGAGAACATACGAAACGGTCTCTAGAGACGTTTCAGAACCAGTTAAAATTATAAGAAAATAAGAGACAGTTAAACTTTCTTGGGCATGCTATGAGAAGACAGAAGTTGGAGAACTTGGTAATCATTGGGAAGTTGAAAGGAAAAAACAGAAAATGACTGCCGTGAAAAAAGAAAATTCATTTGACTGACCACGTGAAAAGGAAGAATTTGAAATTATCAAAAACACAAGGCTCGGAGGGGATGGGGAAAAGAATCATGAGAAACATAAGGCTCGGAAGAGATGGTGAAGAAAATCATCAGAAGTATAAGGCTCGCAGGAGATGGTGAAGAAAATCATCAGAAACATAAGGCTAATAGGACATGGTGAAAAATATCAGAAGAAACATAAGGCTCGGAGGAGATAGTGAACAAAAAATCATGAGAAACTTAAGGCTAGGAGGAGATGGTGAAAAAAATCATGAGAAACATTAGGCTCGGACGAGATGGTGAAGAAAATCATGACAAACATAAAGCTCGGAGGGGATGTTCAAGAAAATCATCAGAAACATAAGGCTAATAGGACATGGTGAAAAAAATCATCAGAAACATAAGGCTAATAGGACATGGTGAAGAAAATCATCAGAAACATAAGGCTAATAGCACATGGTGAAGAAAATCATCAGAAACATAAGGCTCGGTGGAGATGGTGAAAAAAATCATCAGAAACATAAGGCTCGGTGGAGATGGTGAAGAAAATCATCAGAAAAATAAGACTCGCAGGAGATGGCCAAAAAGTCTAGCCATCTCGGAAACCTTATGAAATGAAAAAGAAAAATACACTAGACTCGTCGGCATTTCCCCGTTTGAAGGGGCCCCTATCTTCTTTGCCATTCTCTTGTTCTACATCCGCCGATCTATATCAGTGGTGTCAAATTTCAAAGGCCCCAAAACCACATGCAAGTACTCATATCCACCAGCAGAGCAACACACCGGCTAAAAAATCAATCAGCTTTTGTCGAATCACAAATCACGCTTCGGGGAATTTTCCAACTGATTACACAATCAGTTAGAGCCCTGAGTATTTCCTTCTTTCGCATAATAAAGCTAAAACCCATCCCTTTTCTGCTTTGCTAAGAATATTAATTTTGATAAAACAAATTACATTTTCATAACAACATCACGGGCATAGAAACGGGGGCGTAGAGATGCCGCTGGATTAAAGCGATTAGGCGCTGAGTTATTTTGTTTGTGACAGGAATTTTTTTAGTTTTCTGACATTGAAGAAATGCAGGATTGTAAGCTGAAACACTGGACAGATAGGTAGGCTGTGAGGTCAGTGTTATTGAGATATTCTTTGACCTGGGTTATTTACAAGATTCCTCCACTCCCATTCCACCCCGACCCCCCCCCCCCACCAATATTTCCGCTGGATAACTAGGTTTATCGGAGGTGAGGACACTGTCCGATCTGACGGGAGGGACACATGATTGACGTGCCAGTGTCAGGGTTGGCGAAACACGCCGGATCAAGACCCCGGCCTGCCTCTCCATTGGTAACCATAGAAACGGGCCTAGTCTGGCTAATGGGGTAGGGATCTCCGTAATCCGCATGAAGGTGGGACCTGCTAAGGAAATATTCACAACCCCCCCCCCCCCCCGCTTCGTTTCTTAAAACTGGAAAATATCAGTCAATAAAACAAGGGGCGCCACAAGAATGTGTACTAAATCCAGACCTTTCTTTTTCTTCTCTCTAGAGCGAGAATATTCTACGAACGATCATCACAGAACCAGGCATAAAAATTGGAGGACATAATATTAACAACCTTCGGTATGCTGACGACACAGTACTGATAGCTGAGAACCAACAAGACCTGCAAAATCTCTTGGACAAAGTCGCTAAAGAAAGTGAACAGAAAGGCCTTACTTTGAACACAAAAAAGACAGAGACTGTGGTTATATCTAAGAAACAGAATCCACCAAAATGCTATATGGAATTAAATGGAACTATTCTAAAGCAGGTGCAGAAATTCAAATACCTTGGAAATGCAAAACAGAAATTAAGAACAGAATAGGCCAAGCACAGACTGCAGTTCAGAGAATGAGAAACATATTAGCCAACACATCTTTATCAATGAATGTTAGAAAACGAGTCCTAAAATGCTATATTGAACATATCTTGTTATATGGAAGTGAATCATGGACAATAGGCAAGTCTGCACAAAAATCATTGAAAGCAGCAGAAATGTGGTTTATTAGAAGAATGTTGCGAATCCCCTGGACATTAAAAATAATGGAGAATGTTTGAGAAAAGCTGGAGAGACAAAAAATCTTGTTAAAAAGATAAGAGAGAGACAATGTACTTTCATAGAACATGTAATGAGAAGAGGGGGCATTGAAAATGTTGTAACAAAAGGAAAAATAGAGGGAGGAAGAGCAAGAGAAGTGATACTGGACAGTCTGACGAGATGGTGTGAGAGGAGATCACCAACTGAACTGATGGCCTGCATGAAGGATCGTGTACTCTGGAGAAGCATAATAACCAACGCCAGTCGGCTCGGCATCTGATGATGATGATGATGATGATGATTTTTTAGCTTCACTCTCTGACTTAAGATGAAATCGCTATAACGCACTCCCAGGTAGACACGGCGCTATGCCCCCAACACCTTCACAGCGTCGGCTACAAAGAAACATGAAGTTCGCATTTCCAGGAAGAAGAAGAAGGAGGAGAAGAAGGATGAGCAGGAGGAGGAGGAAAAGAAGCAGGAGAATAAGGATGAGCAGGAGGAGGAGGAAAAGAAGCAGAAGAAGGAGGAGGAGGATGAGCAGGAGGAGGAGGAAAAGAAGCAGAAGAAGAAGGAGGAGGAGCAGGAGGAAAAGGAGAAAAAAAAGAAGAAGAAAAAGAAGAAGGAGGAGGAGGAAAAGGAGAAGAAGAAGAAAAAGAAGAACAAGAAGGAGGAGGAGGAGGAGGAAAAGGAGAAGAAAAAGAAAAAGAAGAACCAGGAGGAGGAAAATGAGAAGAAAAAGAAGAAGAAGAAGAAGGAGGAGGAGGAGGAGAAGAAGAAGAAGGAAAAAAGGAGGAGGAGGACAAGAAAGAGGAGGAGAATACGAAGAAGGAGGAAGAAAAGGAGAAGAAGAAGATGAAGGAAGAGGAGGAGGAAAAGAAGAAGAAAATAGAAGGAGGAGGCGGAGGAGGATGAAAAGGAGAAGAAAAAGAAGGAGGAGGAGAAGGAGGAGGAGAAGAAGGAGAAGGAGGAAAAGGAGAAGAAGAAGAAGAAGAAGAAGGAGGAGGAGGAGGAAAAGGAGAAGAAAAAGAAGGAAGAGGAGGAGAAGGAGGAGGAGAAGAAGGAGGAGGAGGAGGAAAAGGGGAAGAAGAAGGAGGAGGAGGAAAAGGAGAAGAAAAATAAGGAAGAGGAGGAGAAGGAGGAGAAGAAGAAGAAGAAGAAGGAGGAGGAGGAGGAGGAGGAAAAGGGGAAGAAAAAGGAGGAGAAGAAGAAGAAGGAGGAGGGTGAGGAGAAGAAGAAGAAGGAGAAGAAGAAGGAGGAGGAAAAGGGGAAGAAAAAGAAGGAAAAGAAGGAGGAGGAGGAGAAGAAGAAGAAGAAGAAGAAGTAGGAGAAGGAGAAGAAGGAGGAAAAGGAGAAGAAAAAGAAGGAAGAGGAGGAGGAGGAGAAGGAGGAGGAGGAGGAAAAGGGGAAGAAAAAGAAGAAGAAGAAAAAGGAGGAGGAGGAAAAGGAGGAGGAGGAGGAAAAGGAGAAGAAAAAGAAAGAAGAGGAGGAGAAGAAGATGAAGAAGAATATCAAATAAAAAAATGCAGAACAACGGATAAACATACAAGAAGAAAGTGTACATCGAAATCCATCGTGAATAAATGTAAACCACAATATATAATACCTTATAAGGACATTATTGTGCAAAATCCTTGATTATTGTTTCTCCTTGCCCTCTGGTTGCCTTTTATTGTCATTTCTCTATTTCCTTTCCTTATTTTGCCTGCGTGTAAACTACGCTCTATTCATTCATTGACAAAGACACACATTTATAGTTTTGTGTACAAACGCGTAAAACAGGCCACATTATCGGACCACACACGATGTACAGAAAAATGTTTCAATCTTTCACATTTTCTCCATTCCACGTTTTCTCGGCTTTCACGTACAGACCAAAATGTTAATACACAAGTGCCAGGATATCCAAGCCTTTAGCAGCGGTTCTTAAAATGTGTTTATGGTCCTGGGCCCTGTCCTGCCTCGGCCTGAGAGAAGCTGTTGTCCCCTCAGTAGAAATAAAGCAAGACATCTCTTGTCCCCCCCCCTCTCTCTCTCTCTCTCTCTCTCTCTCCTCTCTCTCTCTGAAGCTTTCGGTGCCCAGAGCACATGGGGCTTCAGCAAGGATTTTCCAGAAACTCCCGTCTTTCGTCTTTTTATTTTCTCTTGCCCAGGTGAGCCCTCTGTTTCTCAACATCCTCTCTGTTGTTCTTCTCCATGTCTCCTTCTGTCTACCCCTACTTCTGTTCCACTGAGGCGTCCATCTCAGTTCTATTTTTGGCAATGAGTCACCTGTCATCCGAAGCCGTGTCCCAGCCATGGCCGGCGCCGTTTCTAAATAATCGAGGTCAGTGGTTTCATCTGCATTTCTGCAGTAAAGTGTTATTTTTTATGGTGTTTGGGCAAAATATTCATCTAATCCTATGTAAACATTTAGTCTGGAAGAATTCTGTTTGTTTTCTATACATCTGATGGTTTCCCAGCATTCACTTACGTAGAGTAGCACACAGAACGTTGCTCTGTAGAGTAGCACACTTACGTCGTTACTCTGTAGAGTAGCGCTTAGGACGTTGCTCTGTAGAGTAGCACTTAGGACGTTGCTCTGTAGAGTAGCTCACTTACGTCGTTGCTCTGTAGAGTAGCACACTTAGGACGTTGCTCTGTAGAGTAGCACACAGGACGTTGCTCTGTAGAGTAGCACTTAGGACGTTGCTCTGTAGAGTAGCACTTAGGACGTTGCTCTGTAGAGTAGCACACAGGACGTTGCTCTGTAGAGTAGCACACAGGACGTTGCTCTGTAGAGTAGCACTTAGGACGTTGCTCTGTAGAGTAGCACACAGGACGTTGCTCTGTAGAGTAGCACACAGGACGTTGCTCTGTAGAGTAGCACTTAGGACGTTGCTCTGTAGAGTAGCTCACTTACGTCGTTGCTCTGTAGAGTAGCACACAGGACGTTGCTCTGTAGAGTAGCACACAGGACGTTGCTCTGTAGAGTAGCACTTAGGACGTTGCTCTGTAGAGTAGCACTTACGACGTTGCTCTGTAGAGTAGCACTTAGGACGTTGCTCTGTAGAGTAGCACACAGGACGTTGCTCTGTAGAGTAGCACACAGGACGTTGCTCTGTAGAGTAGCACTTACGACGTTGCTCTGTAGAGTAGCACTTACGACGTTGCTCTGTAGAGTAGCACACAGGACGTTGCTCTGTAGAGTAGCACACAGGACGTTGCTCTGTAGAGTAGCACTTAGGACGTTGCTCTGTAGAGTAGCACACAGGACGTTGCTCTGTAGAGTAGCACACAGGACGTTGCTCTGTAGAGTAGCACACAGGACGTTGCTCTGTAGAGTAGCACTTACGACGTTGCTCTGTAGAGTAGCACTTACGACGTTGCTCTGTAGAGTAGCACACAGGACGTTGCTCTGTAGAGTAGCACACAGGACGTTGCTCTGTAGAGTAGCACTTAGGACATTGCTCTGTAGAGTAGCACACTTAGGACGTTGCTCTGTAGAGTAGCACACTTAGGACGTTGCTCTGTAGAGTAGCACACAGGACGTTGCTCTGTAGAGTAGCACACAGGACGTTGCTCTGTAGAGTAGCTCACTTACGACGTTGCTCTGTAGAGTAGCACACTTAGGACGTTGCTATGTAGAGTAGCACACTTACGACGTTGCTATGTAGAGTAGCACACTTAGGATGTTGCTATGTAGAGTAGCACACTTAGGACGTTGCTATGTAGAGTAGCACACTTAGGACGTTGCTATGTAGAGTAGCACACTTACGACGTTGCTCTATAGAGTAGCACACTGAGGACGTTGCTCTATAGAGTAGCACACTAAGGACGTTGCTCTGTAGAGTAGCACACTTAGGACGTTGCTCTGTAGAGTAGCACACTTACGACGTTGCTCTGTAGAGTAGCACACTTAGGACGTTGCTCTGTAGAGTAGCACACTTACGACGTTGCTCTGTAGAGTAGCACACTTAGGACGTTGCTCTGTAGAGTAGCACACTTAGGACGTTGCTCTGTAGAGTAGCACACTTAGGACGTTGCTATGTAGAGTAGCACACTTAGGACGTTGCTATGTAGAGTAGCACACTTAGGATGTTGCTCTGTAGAGTAGCACACTTAGGATGTTGCTCTGTAGAGCAGCACACTTAGGATGTTGCTATGTAGAGCAGCACACTTAGGATGTTGCTATGTAGAGCAGCACACTTAGGATGTTGCTATGTAGAGCAGCACACTTAGGATGTTGCTATGTAGAGCAGCACACTTAGGATGTTGCTATGTAGAGCAGCACACTTAGGATGTTGCTATGTAGAGTAGCACACTTAGGATGTTGCTCTGTAGAGCAGCACACTTACGACGTTGCTCTGTAGAGTAGCATACGTTAAGTATTTTGCTCTTAAATATCCTGTCATTCTGTTCAGCTTTATAGAGTTCCACATATTGTTCAAGATTGCTTAAGCCTGGTTTGCTCTATTTAGCCTGTTGGTGATGTCCTCTTCGTTGTCTCCATCTTCTGGTACTCTGCTGCCAAAGAATACAAATTCACTGACCTCTCCCAGCGACCTGTAATCTACTCACCGTACATTGAATCACAACACTGAAGGAAGGTAATGCTGAGATTTTTAAAAACTTTTTATTCGAATCAATCCATTCACTGGTTCGTGGACTCCCACAAAGTCCTTCATTGGACCCAACTTTCAGAACCACTGCTTTTAAATTTACATTCTGCTTAGACAAACAGAAGCTTTTCTGACTTGGTAATGTCTGTTGGCTGGAAGACAGACGTAACTCTAAGTATACATGTTTTTTTTTTCTTTAAACAGAACAGTGGAGACACAAGAGCTTTTCGTGATGAAAACTGCTAATAAAAAATGTGTATAATTTGATAAATTATGCCACAGGATTTGGACTCCTTTCATGTGCCAGACCGCCATAAATGGCCCACAAGATGAGGACGGAACTCATAGAATGAAACAAGTGGAAACGACAGCATGAGGCAAGGAAGGCCACGTGATTTGTGTGTATGAAAAGACCGGTCGTTTGTCAGCAGCGCGTTATACCGTTAACAGATGTTACCGAGAGAAGGATTACTGTTTAAACCAGAGGATTCTAAACTTTTTTTTCTCAGACTGAGGCACACTTGATAGCCCAAGTTTCTGTCTCGGCACACTTGTGTTCATAATGCTGTATTCTCGTGCAGTTAACCATATATTTTATTTTCGTTTAAAGTTTACACACCACATTCATTCGATATACATAAAATACACTGACAAATGAAAAAAAAAACGGGAGCGGTTTTAAATGTTATTATACGAAACATTCTTTTCAAATCGAAATGTGAGCGTTCTTGGAGACACAGATCTCTGGGCATTTCAATTCTCGCTGGACTGAGACTAATAACTATATTGCTGCCGGTTGTTGGGGAGTTTATCACATAAATAAGTAAAAAGGGCCGTAATTTGATCACAGGATATATTTTTTTGCTCTAAACATCCTGCGGCATACCTCTAGTTCTCTCGTGGCACACCATTGTGCCGTGTCAAGATAAGGTCTGAACGTTTACGGATGCTGTATGATTTTCTGAATCTGGACCTTTTTGATCACTTTCTGGATGTCCCACCGCTCACTAGAAAATGACACAGCGAGCTCAAGTACATTTTTTGCAATACTGCGCTTCTTAATTCGCTCCACCGCATCAGGATCATGTCGATCTCTGATGTCTTCGCCGAGCGTTTGTTATGTAAAGTAAAGCAGATAGCGCACAGCCCTATCTCGCACCAGATTTTATAATGATTGGTTCGGAATGTCCTGCATTAGATCTAACTGTACACTGACTGTTCTGGTTAAGTAACGACTGACTAGAAGCACATCTAAGAGAAAGGTTAATAAAAGAACTGGAAGCACAGCTAGAAGGAAGGTTAATAAAAGAACTGGAAGCACAGCTAGAAGGAAGGTTAATAAAAGAACTGGAAGCACAGCTAGAAGTAAGGTTAATAAAAGAACTGGAAGCACAGCTAGAAGGAAGGTTAATAAAAGAACTGGAAGCACAGCTAGAAGTAAGGTTAATAAAAGAACTGGAAGCACAGCTAGAAGGAAGGTTAATAAAAGAACTGGAAGCACAGCTAGAAGGAAGGTTAATAAAAGAACTGGAAGCACAGCTAGAAGGAAGGTTAATAAAAGAACTGGAAGCACAGCTAGAAGGAAGGTTAATTAAAGAACTGGAAGCACAGCTAGAAGGAAGGTTAATTAAAGAACTGGAAGCACAGCTAGAAGGAAGGTTAAGGAACTGGAAGCACAGCTAGAAGAAAGATTAAAGAACTGGAAGCATACCTAGAAGGAAAGTTAAAGAACTGGAAGCACAGCTAGAAGAAAGGTTAATTAAAGAACTGGAAGCACAGCTAGAAGGAAGTTAAAAGAACTGGAAGCATAGCTAGAAGGAAGGTTAATTAAAGAACTGAAGCATATCTAGAAGGACGGTTAAGGAACTGGAAGCACAGCTAGAAGAAAGGTTAATTAAAGAACTGGAAGCACAGCTAGAAGAAAGGTTAATTAAAGAACTGGAAGCACAGCTAGAAGGAAGGTTAATTAAAGAACTGGAAGCACAGCTAGAAGGAAGGTTAATTAAAGAACTGGAAGCACAGCTAGAAGGAAGGTTAATTAAAGAACTGGAAGCACAGCTAGAAGGAAGGTTAATTAAAGAACTGGAAGCACAGCTAGAAGGAAGGTTAATTAAAGAACTGGAAGCACAGCTAGAAGGACGGTTAAAGAACTGGAAGCACAGCTAGAAGAAAGGTTAAAGAACTGGAAGCACAGCTAGAAGGAAGGTTAAAGAACTGGAAGCACAGCTAGAAGGAAGGTTAAAGAACTGGAAGCACAGCTAGAAAGAAGGTTAAAGAATTGGAAGCACAGCTAGAAGAAAGGTTAAAGAACTGGAAGCATACCTAGAAGGAAGGTTAAAGAACTGGAAGCACAGCTAGAAGGAAGGTTAAATAACTGGAAGCGCAGCTAGAAGGAAGGTTAAAGAACTGGAAGCACAGCTAGAAAGAAGGTTAAAGAATTGGAAGCACAGCTAGAAGGCAGGTTAAAGAACTGGAAGCATACCTAGAAGGAAGGTTAAAGAACTGGAAGCACAGCTAG
This sequence comes from Achatina immaculata, assembly GCA_009760885.1. Taxonomy (NCBI): domain Eukaryota; kingdom Metazoa; phylum Mollusca; class Gastropoda; order Stylommatophora; family Achatinidae; genus Lissachatina; species Lissachatina immaculata. Next base: position 50,864,039 of record CM019694.1, read on the forward strand.
AAGGAAGGTTAAAGAACTGGAAGCACAGCTAGAAGGAAGGTTAAAGAACTGGAAGCACAGCTAGAAAGAAGGTTAAAGAACTGTAAGCGCAGCTAGAAGAAAGGTTAAAGTCCTGGCGGTTTTCAGTACTATGAGGATTCTGCAGTGTCAGATGTGCTGACGCTTGCTCAGTGACCTGTCAGTTACAAAAAAAATCCTAAGAACATCCGTCTCCACCAACGGCTTTTCGTGACCTGCAGATGAAGAACAATCTGGTTCCGATGTCACGAGAGGAAAGAGATTTATGAAACTTTAACATGTAAACCTTGAAAAAGGCCAACAAAAAAAAAAAAAAGAGAGAAATCTGACAATGTTTCATAAGAAAAAACCTCAAAGAATCTCCAAATACTGGAGGAAAAAAAGGAATTATGACAAAAAAAAAAAGAAATCTGGTGTAAAATAAGCCGAGATTTGCTTTCTAAATGACAGAGAATGGGCCCAAATGAAACGTTTCACAGTTCCAGATTTACGAGATCTCTTGCCACGTCTTGTCCGCTCCGCGTACATCTTCCAGTGTTGAGGGGAGAAACAGACATCCTGACAGAGTTCGATGATCTCCTTCAGACAATGGGATATTTAAGCTTTCGGTTTCTTGCAGCCACACCTTGAGAGAGCGGCCTTTCGCTCTATTTCCTACAAGTCTTTATCATAAATATCTCTGTGGTAAAGTGACCGTAGCAATGTCACATAGCCAAGCCGTTTGACTTGTTGTGCCTGGGTGTAGCGTAGTACTGGTGTTACTCCAGCCCTTGTCCTGATTGTGTCTTCTGAGTTTTGTCTATTCTTGTCATATTTAGTATTCTCCTTAAAAATCCCATTTCTGCCGTGATGTTTTTTTTTCTGTTTTTGTCCATGTTTGACACTGATAGAACAGATCGGGGGGGGGGGGGGGAGAAGACTGTGTTGTACAGTGCTTCTTTTTGTTTTAGTTGTGATGTATTGGTTTTTTTTTTTCACAGTAAAGGTGCCATTTATCCAGTGACCTGATTTGCTTTATTGTATCTACGAGGGGCGTTCAGAAAGTAATGCACCGCATCGTTTTTTTTTCAGCTAATAATGAAGATAGAAGTGTGAAAATTTGCAGATTTTAAGTATGGCATGCTCCGATTGTGTGAACCAAATTGCACCGCAACTGGCCAAAGAATATGGCTGCCATAACTGTTGAAATGGAGCATGTTAGCAAATTGTGGTATAAGCACCGAATTGTGATAGAATTTCTCGTTGCAGAGAAAGAAACTGTTGTGAACATTCGCATGCGTCTATGTGATGTGTATAGGAGTTTTGCAGTCGACAGGAGTACAGTCCGTCGCTGGGTTCAGAGAATCAAAGAATCAATAAGTGGAGATAAAGAGTTGCATGATCGGCCGCGCTGTGGACGTCCTGCCACAGCCACCAAGGCAGAAATGTTGAAATGCGCTGAGGGCATTATTCTTACTCATAGGCGTATCACTATTCAACAAATGGCCTTAAAGCTGTCAGTCAGCAATGGTAGTGCAAATGCAGTTATTAAAGCTCTCAGATTTTCTAAGGTTTGCGCAAGATGGGTTCCTCCAAGTCTCACAAATGGCCATCGATTGCAAAGGAAAGCAATTTCTTCTGAATTGTTGGAGCGTTTCAATGCTGAGGGAGAGAACTTTTTGGCCAAGATCGTAACAGGTGATGAAACCTGGGCACATCATTTTGAACCTGAGACAAAAAAGACAGTCAATGGAGTGGCATCATCCGCAATCACTACGAAGAAAGAAATTCAAGACAACTCCTTCAGCTGGAAAGGTCTTGAGCACTGTCTTTTGGGACATTGAAGGTGTGATTCTTGTGGATGTTATACCAAGAGGAGAGACAATCAATTCACAAGCTTACATTAAGACATTGAAAAAACTCAATCAACGTTTTCGCAGAGTTCAACCGCACAAGAATCCAGCAGACCTGCTTCTCCTTCAGGACAATGCGCACCCTCGCACAAGTCTGACAACACGGGAAGCAGTCATTAAATTGGATTGGATTGTACTACCCCATCCACCCTATAGTCCCGATTTGGCACCCTCTGGTTTCCATCTGTTTGGTCCACTTAAAAGTGCACTCTAAGGGGTATGATTTGAAGATGACGAATGAGTGATTCATGCAGCGATGAAATGGCTACATAATCAAGAGACAATCTGGTACGGGCTAGGAATATATGCATTTGTTTCACGCTGGCGTAAAGCCGTTCAGGCTGATGGGGATTATGCTGAATAATACAGATGTTTACATGACATATACATGTATATTTAAGCTTTCGGTTTCTTGCAGCCACACCTTGAGAGAGCGGCCTTTCGCTCTATTTCCTACAAGTCTTTATCATAAATATCTCTGTGGTAAAGTGACCGTAGCAATGTCACATAGCCAAGCCGTTTGACTTGTTGTGCCTGGGTGTAGCGTAGTACTGGTGTTACTCCAGCCCTTGTCCTGATTGTGTCTTCTGAGTTTTGTCTATTCTTGTCATATTTAGTATTCTCCTTAAAAATCCCATTTCTGCCGTGATGTTTTTTTTTCTGTTTTTGTCCATGTTTGACACTGATAGAACAGATCGGGGGGGGGGGGGGGAGAAGACTGTGTTGTACAGTGCTTCTTTTTGTTTTAGTTGTGATGTATTGGTTTTTTTTTCACAGTAAAGGTGCCATTTATCCAGTGACCTGATTTGCTTTATTGTATCTACGAGGGGCGTTCAGAAAGTAATGCACCGCATCGTTTTTTTTCAGCTAATAATGAAGATAGAAGTGTGAAAATTTGCAGATTTTAAGTATGGCATGCTCCGATTGTGTGAACCAAATTGCACCGCAACTGGCCAAAGAATATGGCTGCCATAACTGTTGAAATGGAGCATGTTAGCAAATTGTGGTATAAGCACCGAATTGTGATAGAATTTCTCGTTGCAGAGAAAGAAACTGTTGTGAACATTCGCATGCGTCTATGTGATGTGTATAGGAGTTTTGCAGTCGACAGGAGTACAGTCCGTCGCTGGGTTCAGAGAATCAAAGAATCAATAAGTGGAGATAAAGAGTTGCATGATCGGCCGCGCTGTGGACGTCCTGCCACAGCCACCAAGGCAGAAATGTTGAAATGCGCTGAGGGCATTATTCTTACTCATAGGCGTATCACTATTCAACAAATGGCCTTAAAGCTGTCAGTCAGCAATGGTAGTGCAAATGCAGTTATTAAAGCTCTCAGATTTTCTAAGGTTTGCGCAAGATGGGTTCCTCCAAGTCTCACAAATGGCCATCGATTGCAAAGGAAAGCAATTTCTTCTGAATTGTTGGAGCGTTTCAATGCTGAGGGAGAGAACTTTTTGGCCAAGATCGTAATAGGTGATGAAACCTGGGCACATCATTTTGAACCTGAGACAAAAAAGACAGTCATCCGCAATCACTACGAAGAAAGAAATTCAAGACAACTCCTTCAGCTGGAAAGGTCTTGAGCACTGTCTTTTGGGACATTGAAGGTGTGATTCTTGTGGATGTTATACCAAGAGGAGAGACAATCAATTCACAAGCTTACATTAAGACATTGAAAAAACTCAATCAACGTTTTCGCAGAGTTCAACCGCACAAGAATCCAGCAGACCTGCTTCTCCTTCAGGACAATGCGCACCCTCGCACAAGTCTGACAACACGTGAAGCAGTCATTAAATTGGATTGGATTGTACTACCCCATCCACCCTATAGTCCCGATTTGGCACCCTCTGGTTTCCATCTGTTTGGTCCACTTAAAAGTGCACTCTAAGGGGTATGATTTGAAGATGACGAAGGAGTGATTCATGCAGCGATGAAATGGCTACATAATCAAGAGACAATCTGGTACGGGCTAGGAATATATGCATTTGTTTCACGCTGGCGTAAAGCCGTTCAGGCTGATGGGGATTATGCTGAATAATACAGATGTTTACATGACATATACATGTATATTGTGTATAAATTTCATGTTTTTGTGAATAAACAGCTTCTGAGAAAAACGTTGTGATGCATTACTTTCTAACACCCCTCATATTCTAATTTCAACATGGATTTTCCGAGGGGATAATGTTGTACTCTGTAGCTTTTTGAACTGCTTTACTTTTTATCAGAGGCTGAATGTCCATGGAGATCTTTGCTGAGATTTCTTCTCTGGCTATGGTCACGACTTCGGAATTCCTTTTTCAGCTCTGATCTTCATGTGGTGGTTTTTTTACATGCCCTGGTTAAGTTGCCCATGTTCTGCTGTAGGTCTGTCCCTGGTGTGGTTATAAGTGCTTGATCGTCAGCTAAAAGAACTTCATTTATGGTTCACCTATTGGTTGATGTTGTCTGATAGATGTTGTGGGTTTATCTGCGTTATTTCTGAAGTGGGCTTTTGGGTAGCTTTGTGGTGGAGTTGTTACTATGTATATTAGCTTCCTTTACAGATGTTGCCAGCGTTGTTATGAACAGTAAGGGAGATAGTGCACATCCTTGCCTAACTCCAGATTTTGTAATGTTATGGTTCGGAGCATCTTGCATTTGTTGTAACTGTGCATTGACTGTTTTCATACAGGTTTTTGCATAAGTTGATCAGATGTTTACTAGTTCCATAATGGTTGTAGATTTCCCACAGTTTATCCATTGTTTCCAAATGAGTTTTTCTTGATCTAAATAGGCTATGTGCATTATCTCATTCTTTTCAGAAAAATGTTTTGTTAGTTATCCGATAGAGGAGACAACCTCTATACAACTTCAACTGACCTAATCCCGTCTAAGTTTCAGTTGAAGGTGGCTGGACAGTTGACCGTTATCCTCACTCTGGCATCGTGCAGAATGTTTTGTTTGTCTCGGTATGGCTTTATAATGAGGTGCCTCTCTGCTGGCTGCAGACCCTTTTACTGCTTTTCTCTCTCTCTCTCTCTCTCTCTCTCTCTTCTACATTTTGATATTTATAGCTTTTGTCAATGTTGTAGCGTTTCTCGTTTTAACAATATCAGGTTATAAAATCTATGAAACCAAGCTATGAGGTAAGATAACTCTTCCCGTATACAACTTAACTAGTATTTGGCCTATACGAATCCACATAAATCATTATTTCACTCTTAAATACCATACATCACTATTTTTTAAGCAGATATTTTAATTAACTCCATCACAATGACTCCAAAGACGTGACATTGTTGTGCACCGTGTAACAAACGACAACCAAGGTGGCAGTATAACAAAGCAGTACATAGTCAGCGCATGAACGTGACCAGCCAACATGAATAAGAACTCACCTACGATAACTAACAGATGGCACACAAAACATGAATCCAAAATACCACAGGAATCAGCACTTGCAGAATACAACAAAAGCTTTCATGGAAAATAACCAACATGTGGAATAAGTCGTTGCAAATCAATGTGGTGACTGAAAATTGATGAAGAACTATCATCAATGAAGACAAAAAAAAAATATCCGGACGATTGTCGTTGCCATGGGATACTCACTATCACTCATAAACATAGAAAAACATACTAACATCGTATGTACTGAAAACTTCTACACACAAACTACCAAGCAAGAATCACATTTTATCATAAAAAGGACAATCAAACTTACAACACTACATAATAAACTTCACAATATGTGTCCTGAAAACCACAATCAGCTACAAGAATTTACATGACGAAGCGAACAACACAAACAGTATTCCCAGACCAAACTAACATACGTCTTATCACTTCCACATCTCGAACTCAAGTCTTTTCTTGCAAAACGTAAGCCGAAACCCCGTGACCAAACTGGCCAATCGGAACACGGAGGTATGTCTTACTCCGTGCTTGACAAAAAATCAACTGAGCTGTGCTCAACCACTTTTGATCGCAAATAACTGGGTTCCAACCCCCGTTCTGTCCTTGAAAAACATTCTGCTACATCTATTTCAACATCTTTCGTACATTTAGTTAGTTCGCTGGCTATTCCATCACGTGTTGGAGCTTTGCTCTTTGGTATCTTCCTGATATCTTACCAGATTTCAGCTGAAACTTTATGTGGGTCGGGTTCTAATGGGCCATATGTGTTAATATGTTAATGTTGACGAGCCTCATGCACTCAAAAGTAAAACAATCGACCATATTTTTAAAATCGTCGAATATGCGTGGAACAGACAAAAGATTCACTGGAAAGAGGAAAAAAACGAAGAAATGAGGTATAGTCGTTATGTATATCCTGGCTTTTATTAAAGTAAATACATTCAGTAAACCTTGAAAACTTCAGAGAAAATATTTACTACAGTAAGGCCTGCTATAATAGCGGACTAGCGTCTTTTTTTTTTTTTTGAAGTGTGATTTTCCTACTCGATCTACCCACAACAGCTGGTCGGCAACACAGCTCACCCCCTGCATAAATCACAAGTCAAGGATTATCTCACTGTGGTCGGCAACACAGCTCACCCCCTGCATAAATCACAAGTCAAGGATTATCTCACTGTGGTCGGCACCACCAGTCACCCCCTGCATAAATCACTGGCAATAATGAAAGGTTCTCGTATTAGACGTGCTAGTTCATGGATGGCTGGGGCAGAAGCATCAATTAGCAATGTGTGTGCCGTGGAGGATGTAGCAGAAGCAGCAGACTGGATGAAGGAGATGAGAGACGATATAACAGGCTCACCAGAGCGGCCGTCTCCGAGCTTGGCAGAGAATGTAGAGAATGGACGGCAGGCAGGACTGGGTTTGCAGTTCAGGAGCTTGTTTACGCTCACGTTCACTCATATGCAATGTTCTCTCTAAAGGTTTGCAGTCTGTGAGCAAAATGCGTAGCTCATGTGCAAAAAATATTGTGAGTGCAAATGTGTGTAATAACATATATATATATATATACCCACACACTGTAAGGGCTTATACATTTAATAACAGGATACACCTGCCGTACTTTTCAGTTACTGGTATTTAGTTAACCGCAATGATGATTTCTTTGTTTACTTATTCACTGATTCTGCTACAGCACTACCGAAACTACGCGATAAAAGACCAGTTGAAACATCCGATGCGAGAGTCATATCTCAACAAGAAAGAAACAGTAAAGGAAAAAACATATACCGTCATTGTAGTTTTTTCTTGATCTCAATTATAGCACGGAGTAACATCTGGAAACTGGAAAATAAAAGAAACAGTTTCATTTTTCTTTTCTTTTTTTTTTTGCGCGGCTCCAAAAAGTTTATGCTCGGTATGATTTTTTTTCTGTGCACGACCGCGCACCTTAGAGGGAACAGTGGTCATATGACCCAGTCATCTTCACGGACGGCTCTGTGATGCTAGGCAAAAAGAGTGGATGGGGCTTCTTTATCTAAAGGCGAGGCAGGCTGGTGGCAGAGGCCTCCTCTATGACGACATCGAGCTTGTGGATGAAACTGAGGCAGTGACCACGGCTCTGCCCTGCCTGGTTCGGCAGGTTGATACGCACGGTGTGGTGGTGACAGGCAGGTTGATACGCACAGTGTGGTGGTGACAGGCAGGTTGATACACACGGTGTGGTGGTGACAGGCAGGTTGATACACACTGTGTGGTGGTGACATGCAGTGTGATACACACGGTGTGGTGGTGACAGGCAGGTTGATACACACGGTGTGGTGGTGACAGGCAGGTTGATACACACGGTGTGGTGGTGACAGGCAGGATGATACGCACGGTGTGGTGGTGACAGGCAGAAGGCTATACACGGTGTGGTGGTGATAGGCAGGTTGATACACACGGTGTGGTGGTGACAGGCAGGATGATACATACGATGTGGTGGTGACAGGCAGGTTGATACACACGGTGTGGTGGTGACAGGCAGGATGCTATACACGGTGTGGTGGTGACAGGCAGGATGCTACACACGGTGTGGTGGTGACAGGCAGGTTGATACACACGGTGTGGTGGTGACAGGCAGGTTGATACACACGATGTGGTGGTGACAGGCAGGATGCTATACACGGTGTGGTAGTGACAGGCAGGATGATACCCACGGTGTGGTGGTGACAGGCAGGATGCTACACACGGTGTGGTGGTGACAGGCAGGATGCTACACACGGTGTGGTGGTGACAGGCAGGATGCTACACACGGTGTGGTGGTGACAGGCAGGATGCTACACACGGTATGGTGGTGACAGGCAGGATGCTACACACGGTGTGGTGGTGACAGGCAGGTTTATACACACGGTGTGGTGGTGACAGGCAGGTTGATACACACGGTGTGGTGGTGACAGGCAGAATGATACACACGGTGTGGTGGTGACAGGTAGGGTGATACACACGGTGTGGTGGTGACAGGCAGGATGATACACACGGTGTGGTGGTGACAGGCAGAATGATACACACGGTGTGGTGGTGACAGGCAGGATGATACACATTGTGTAGTAGTGACAGGCAGGATAATACACACGGTGTGGTGGTGACAGGCAGGATAATACACACGGTGTGGTGGTGACAGGCAGGATAATACACACGGTGTGGTGGTGACAGGCAGGATAATACACACGGTGTGGTGGTGACAGGCAGGATAATACACACGGTGTGGTGGTGACGGAGCGTGCTTCACAAGATAGAGAGGCGTTTGCTAAGCTATGAATGGGTTCAGCTCTTGGGAAAAATCCAGTGTCACCCAGGCTGACCAAGGCATGCGGGAGTGTGAGAGACAATGATGATCATGCTGCTCAATAATGCTACTGCAAGAGGTCTGTTTCCTAAGGACAGGACGGATGCACTGAAGTCAGTGGCAGAGGAACTGGTGCAGGAGGAGGAACAGCGCGTGTTGATCATATATATCATCTACAGAGGAAGAAGGACAGAGGTGTGAGGAAGGAGGAAGGAAGAGCCGGGTGACTGGCTGGTAGAATCTGAGGTTGCCAGAACCAACAGCTGACTGGCACAAGCAGTTTTCATACTCTTTGGTGGTTACTGAAACAGAGAGCGGAGTATGTAAGGGTGTGCCCCCCCCCCCCCGAGTGTGGTGATGCTAATTCCTAGATTCAAGATTCAATAGTGTTCTTTCTTCTTCTTCTTCTTCTTCTTCTTCTTTAAATACTTTCAAATTCTGGTCACCGATGGCGAAGAACGCTGATAACGGGAATGAGATAATCAAGGAATGTGGATATTTGCATGTGGTCTGCCATTACAATAAGCCACTTATCAGCCAGTTTTATCATCAGCCATCACAGTTATCAGCCAGTTTTATCGACAGCCAAAACAGTTATCAGCCAGTTTTATCATCAGTCATCACAGTTATCAGCCAGTTTTATCATCAGTCATCACAGTTATCAGCCAGTTTTATCGTCAGCCAACACAGTACAATTTTTAACATTAGTTACTTCGTCTATTCACGTTAAGCTCCAAAGTTATACAAGCATGTGTAGATGCTAAAATCGAGGACTCGTTCAGTCTTAGAAGAGTTTTTGAAACAAAAACAAAAGATCTTTTCTGTTTTTCCTTTCTTTTCTTTTCTTCTTTCTTTTGCAAGCTTCATCCGTCCTTTATGTATGAGAAAAAAAAATGATTTGTCTATGTTCTATAAGCATTATTCTTCTCATATTCTACACCGCCCCAAGCCATACAGCGCATAAATAGAACAAAAATAATATGTAAAGCACAGGGATAGATATATTTTGTCTAGTAGTTCGGAGTTTAAAAATGTTTAACTAATCTGAAAGTTAATAACAGCCACCCCGTCATTTCCAAGAAAAAAAAAAAAAACAAGCATGGCGACTACATTTATTTTGAATGTTTTGTTGTTGTTGGGAGTTTGGAGCTTGGAGCTTGGAGTATTGCAGGGTTAGTTTTAAAAAAATACAACACTTCTGTAGTTGTGTAGAACGTATCGACTTGAAGAATGAGACAATCATGTATTTTGAGACACTGACGAGTAAAAGTCGGGTTGCTGGGGGGGGGGGGGGGATGGATGGTGGGAGAACATTTACGTACGCCAGGTGAAACAGTGCCTGAAAATTTACGCTAAAAAAATAAACGTACAAAGATATCACCAACAAATATCTTCTTCTTCAACTTTATGAGTCGTCAAAGCTCACTGCTGCAGATAAAGTTCGCCTCAATTCCTCCCTATTCCTGATCTTCTGTCTCCAGTTCGTGACACCAGTTTCTTGTGTATCCTCTTCTATGCTGTCTTATGATCTCTGTCTTGGTCTGCCTTTTGGTCTTGTTTCTCCTCATTTCTTGTGCATACAAAGATTACGACTTTGGAAATTACAAAATATTATGAGACCAAGAAATATCAGTTAATAAAGTATATTTCCCAGCCGTCATGACTAGGACAAAACTATACAGGGTTTCTCATAAATCTGTGGAACATTTTAAAAAGAATTAGCAAAACATAAACTACGTAATGGATCATGAATATTCTTACCCAAGAGAACGAACAAACGAACATAGTTTATTTTCAAAGGGTTAAGGATTGGGCACGCAGGCCCGTCTGGCATTCTGCCCTTCATCATACAGCTTTCACTCAGTCACAGTCATTCAGAGAGAGAGGGATAGATAGATAGATAGATAGATAGATAGATAGATAGATAGATAGATAGATAGATAGATAGATAGATAGATAGATAGATAGATAGATAGATAGATAGATAGATAGATAGATAGATAGAAACTCTTCATGTTTGGTTTTAAATAAAGCCCGCGAACAGAGCTCCCGTGGTTTACCCGTAGGAGGCAGCAGTAACAAATATGGCTTTCAGTAAACGTGAGCGGTCATTTTGTGTTTTGGAATACACATGAACCTCATCCGTTGTGACTCTACAGCAACGATTTCCAGCGGAATTTCTAAAGGCAGAACCTGATTTCAACAGTGTCAAGAAGTTGTATGCGAAATTCTGGGATGAATGGGGAGGCTTCGCTGGTAAGCTTCTCTTACACGATTCACAGTTACTTCGCTTGGTCCTGGACGTCCCTGTCAATAACCTGTGCATATATAGACTTCATCACGGAATTTCGCAAGCCACTTCTTGATACTGTTGAAAACAGACGCCGCCTTCTAGAATTCCGCTCGAGGTCGTCGCTACACAGTCACAACGGACGAGGTTCTTGCGTATTCCAAAACACAAAATGACCGCTCACGTTTACTGAACGCCATATTTACTACTGCTGCCTCCTAGCGGTAAACCACGAGAGCTCTGCGCGGGCTTGATTTAAAACAAAACAAAACTTGCAGAGTTTCTCTCTCTCTCCTTTCCCTCCCTCCCTCCCTCTCTCTCTCTCTCTCTCTCTCTCTCTCTCTCTCTGTCTCTCTTGACGTAAGAGTAATCTTGGTCCGTTACGTAGTTTATTTTTTGTGAGTTTTTGGACTTATGAATAACCCTGTGTTTACCGGACTGGACTGAGCACGGCAACCCATTTTGTCTTTCATTAACAGCCTATGTGTGTGCAGTGTAAACCAGAGTACCTCGCCGTGCTAGCAGAAATTCTGTGTCCTCAGGGTAGGAGCAAATACCTCTTTCCTCAAAACAGAGCACAGAGTGTTCATTCATGCAGCTATGTCGGCAAAACGGTGGAGTGGTGGTTTCAATGCAGCCACCCTCACTCTGAGATTTCTTCTCCTTTGGCACACGCCCTCACAATGGCGCTGGTTTATATGTGTCATAGTCTGCAGCTTGACTGCGATATCTGAGACTTTCTCCCCAGCGCGTCAGCCCTCAGTACATGCTAATTTTAGGACCGGGTTTGCATTTTCATTTCCACCCGGATTCGCTTCCCTAGACTGCCTCTGGGGATGTGCTGCTATAGACCAGGGAAGTGGTCACGCATGACCTCTGTAACATCAGTCCCCCGAGTCTGGTCCGCACACAGGGGACCAAGACCCTGCCCGCTTGGCCAGTCAACGACTCACAGATGACCTGCTACAAGCAGGGACACAAAGCTGACCAAGACCAAATCCCGCCTCTCTGTTGGTAACCCCAATAACATGGTGGTGGAGTCTGGCAAAGAAGCATTGCACGCCCACTACCTCCTGCTTTTTTTTTCCTCTAGCTTCATCCAGGGACTGAAATATTATCCGCTTTAACCTGTTGTCATAGCGACACGATGATGTGACGACTCACCGTCTCCACCGCATCCACTACAAAGAACACAGACTCGCAGTTACAGTAATAAGAAGAAAAAGAAGAAGCGTTCACAGGGAACCCATCCAGACAAGAAAGACGGAGATCAGGGGGTGGTTAGTTTAACAGCGTGACCATGCTACACCCATGTGGTCATTTGACCTATGAGAGAAGACACAGAAACCTGAGTAGGCCAGCAACAAAAGTTATTAGAACCCCTGGACATGTTTTAGAAAAGATCCTCTCGGCCCGTTCGTCAGAACAGTTTCGAGCACAGTGTGATGTGCTGTTGATTTGGAATCTGTGCTCGGCTGTATAGCCAAATGATGAATAAATGTAATGTATTTATAACCATATCTTCTTGGATTTCCCCAATTATTGCTATAATCGGTTCACTGATTGAACGATAGAGAGGAAGATGTCTAGTGGAATTATATTTTATTCGACGGTAATGTTTGAATATAAAAACGAGCACGTGAAACAACGCTAGAATAAGTAAACAAGAACTCACACACAGTAAATCTACTAAACAGAGGCAGGTTGTTCTAACAACAAAATTCCTTAACACTTTTTGTCCGACGACAAAAGCAGCTACGTGGAGGTGTCTTATTTTTTTTTGCAGCTACGTGGAGGTGTGTCTTATTTTTTTTTTGCAGCTACGTGGAGGTGTGTCTTATTTTTTTTTGCAGCTACGTGGAGGTGTGTCTTATTTTTTGCAGCTACGTGGAGAAAGTTTGTCTTATTTTTTGCAGCTACGTGGAGAAAGTTTGTCTTATTTTTTGCAGCTACGTGGAGAAAGTTTGTCTTATTTTGTGCAGCTACGTGGAGAAAGTTTGTCTTATTTTTTTGCAGCCACATGGAGAAAGTTTGCCTTATTTTTTGCAGCTACGTGGAGAAAATTTGCCTTTTTTTTGCAGCTACGTGAGGAAAGTTTGCCTTATTTTTTGCAGCTACGTGGAGAAAGTTTGTCTTATTTTTTGCAGCTACGTGGAAAAAGTTTGCCTTATTTTTTGCAGCTACGTGGAGAAAGTTTGCCTTATTTTTTGCAGCTGCGTGGAGAAAGTTTGCTTTATTTTTTGCAGCTACGTGGAAAAAGTTTGCCTTATTTTTTGCAGCTACGTGGAGAAAGTTTGCCTTATTTTTTGCAGCTGCGTGGAGAAAGTTTACCTTATTTTTTGCAGCTACGTTGAGAAAATTTGTCTTATTTTTTGCAGAGAAATTCTCAAAATTTTAGACATACCTTACAGCGACTCAGTTCGAACAGTCTCCACGACACGGCGCTCTTCTTCAAAGATTTTATGTAGCATATCTGGAACAACACATGCGGGGGCGTTTATAATTCGCTGCTTCAGAATGTTCAGATCCTATGGAAACTGTGATTGTCTTTACTACACCCCAACAAGAAGAAATCACAAAGTGTGATTACAAGTAGCTGAAACTGTCTTCCCGTACTAGTCTCCAAAATGCTTAAAGAAACTTTTTGAACACCCCGTAATACAAGGTCCGACAATTAAGTAATGAGACTAATTACATACAAAATAAAATAAACAATATTTGAATATATAGCCTGTATTTTATTCAAAGTAAGCCCCGTGTGCATTGACACAGTGAGTGGCACGATTGAACAAACACTGGAACGACCTCTGCAGTTCTTCTATTGGTATGGCCTTTAAACTCGATGTTATGGCCCTTTGGATGCCATCAGTATTGTCAAAGAAGTGTCCTTTTAACGGTAACTTTAATTCTGGGAATAGAAAATAATCGCAGGGAGATATATCTGGGGAATATGGTGGATGGTTGAGAACACACACACTTGTTTTGGGGCCAAAAATTCTTGTACAACTACCGCATGGTGAGCCGGTGGATTATCATGAAGAAGAAAAAAACTGCCAGGTGTTGAATACTATGGTCAGACTCGGAGAATCCTTTTCGATAGGCGTTTAAAAATACTTAAATAATCTTTGGCGGCCACAGTCTGTCCCTCTGAAATAAAGTCACAATAAATTCACCCCTTTGCTGTCGTAGAACCACGCCAACATTGTCTTCACTTTCGACTTTTGAAAACGAATGTTTTTACCTTTTGGTGATGATGATGACTTCCTTTCTTCTTCTTCTTCTTCGTTCGCATTGTCTGTTTATACCTGCAGTCCTGTCTCTTGGATAAATTTCACTGTTTTTTGTAATTCATGTATGGAACCGTAGAGCTTATCTTCTTTAGTGGTTTCACTGGGCCAGTAACTATTTCTCAGTGTTTCATAGTTGGTGCAGTTCTGGAGGATATGTTCCATAGTTTGGGGCACCTGGGCACATGTACATAGATTAGTAGTACCAATCTTAAACTTTTTATACATATGACTTCGGAGTCGGGTGTATCCTGTTGGGAGACGGAAGATGGTGACTTGTTCCTTTCTGTTTAGCACGTGATAGTCATCATGTGGTGGTGTTTGTGGCTTCCTGTAGATTTTTATCATGCTTTTCTTTTGATTATAGATGATTGGTATGTCTGGTTGCTCCATTTCAGTGCCCTCTTTGGCCAGATGGTCAGCTTTCTCATTGCCTGGTATCCCACAGTGGGAGGGAATCCATTGCAAAGTGACTCCATGTTGTAAGCCAATTTTTGACGAGGCATCCTTAAGGTCTGGTAGTTTGTTGCACTGAAGAGCTTCCAGTACTGATCTTGCATCTGTGAGAATTACTACAGGACATGTATTAATTCTGGAGTCTGATAATTTTTCAACTTCAGCAATAATTGCCCTAACTTCTGCATCAAAGTTGTTGCAGTATTTACCAGTGGGTATGGAAATCTTGTCAGTGGTGTTGTTTGGATATTCAATATGTGCTCCTGCCCATCCATTCTTTATGGCATTGTGTGCAGATCCGTCTGTATACACACGCATCCAGCTGTCACATGGACATTTGTCATCTAGCAAACTAAATGTGGCTGTTGATCTTACAAGACTGCTTTGCATCTCACCATTCTGGACACCTTTCACTTCAGTCTGAATAGTTATTTGTGTATAATCTGCTTCCTTCCATGGTGTATGCTCTGGTACAGATGATAATGGAGCGACTACAGCTAGAAGGTCAGGTATCAGCTTATGCATACGCTTAGCCTGGTGAATGAAGCTGGTTCTTTTAAGCCGTCTTAATGCCAAGTTATTGAATCTCTCCTTCAGGGGATGGCTTACAGAGTTAAGGAATTTCTCTCCCATCGTCATGACCTTTGTGTCTCTACGTTCCTTTAGCGCTTGAACACCAACTATTTTCTGCATTTCTACTATTGGTGTGGACCTCATGGCACCTGTGATAATCCGATGACTTCCTTTGAGCACTGTGACGTTTAATTGTGGGATCATAGCGGAAAATCCATGTTTCATCTTCTGCAACAATCAAATTTAAGAAATGTTTATTTCTGCAACACGTTTTGGTGATGCCTTTTGCGTACTCAACACGCTGATTTTGATCATCAGACAACGAATGTGGTAGAAACCGGCAAGCAACTTTTTTCTTGCCTAAATCTTCCACTAAAACTTTACGAATGGTCTCTCGGTTAACACCAAATTCATCTTCCATCATCCTCACAGTCAAACAACGATCTTCTTGTACCCGTTCTCTGACTTTTGCAATGAGTTCCTCATTACGAACAGAAATTGGGCGTTCATGTCTAGTTGCATTTGTAATAATTTCTACACCACTTTGAATCGTGAATATTAGCTGAATATCTGTGCACGAGATACATAATTATCCCCATAAACTTGTCGCATCAATTCAGCTGTCTCAATGGCACTTTTTCTGAGTTTTAAACAGAATTTAATGTTAGCTTTTTGCTCCATGCTGATTACGTAACAATGCACCTCTGACTAGGTCAACAAAATTGTGGCTTGTTTGTCGTCTGCTTATCTGGCGGCGATGAAAAGTTTCCAGATCATAGATGAAGGTAGCCTCTTTGGATTCCATGCTTTGCTAGATAGATGACATTTTTGTCGGCCATAATAAAATCAGTCTCATCACTTAATTGTCTGACCCTGTATAAAGCCGGTCCTGGCGTTATCACTTAGAGATTACGAAGAGATCATGCCCCTTTTCGTTTAGGCTAAGTCAATTATCGGCGAAATGTAATTTCGGTGTGTGCCAGACCATATAAATCTTAGAATAGTGGTTTTCATATTTGTTCTGGCTACCGTCTCTTTCACTCGCAGCCAAAGTTCATAGCGACTGTGATATGAAGGACGACCGAGGGAACAGATATTAGAAGACTTGACACTGTGGTATGGAGGATGACGGAGGGAACAGATATTAGAAGACTTGACACTGTGGTATGGAGGACGACCGACGGAACAGATATTAGAAGACCTGACACTGTGGTATAGAAAGAAGTCAGCAAATGAGTTACTCAGAAATGTCAAGGACCTAGATTTATGGAGGAGTATGACCACCCACGCTGGCCGGCACGCCACGTGATTATTATTACTATTATTATTATTACAACACGACGGCTGCTCATGTAAAAGTCATAATCACACTAATCTAACACTGTAAGGGAACCTGCCTGAATCAGTGGCCTGGTTCAGCTGTTCTAGATCTCCATTTACGTCGGCCTTTTTTTTCTAGACGAATAAATCAGAAGAAGAACATGAAAAGCAGCCACCGCTTTTGTCAAATTAAGTGACAAACCAGGGAAATAGAGGAAATTAAGACAGATTTTTCGAACCTGCGTGTTTAGTGCTCACTTACATAGATGTGTAAAGTGACCATTGTGAGAAGACTACCAGGCAGGCTTGGACATTTCTGTCTCCACTGCCTTCGGAGAATAATGACCATCAGAGTGTCAAGACAAATTAACCAACTCTGAGGTTCTGCAGCGAGTTAAACTTCCATCAGCGAGGACAGAACCGAGCAGTAATGGCTGGGACATGTAACAAGAATAGATGGCAACCTTACTTTCAAGCAGGTTTCGTATATGAGGTCACGTCCTGGTCCAAAGCTGAGATACAAAAATATTTGTAACCTTCAGTGCGCGATTTTTCTATGAGCATGAAGTCTTGGAAGAACTTGCCAAAGACCGGTTCAGGTGGAGAGCAACTATGTGTAAAGATGCAGCATCATTTAAGTAGGAAATTAGGGAAAAAACTTGAAATTACGAGACGTCAAGCGCAAGGAAAGCTTTCTCGTGTTTTAAAAGGGGCTCGTGATGGAGGTTGGAGAATTTTCGTGTTTTAAAGAGGGCCCGAAGTGGAGGGATGAGGGATTCTCATGTTTTAAAGAGGGCCCGAAGTGGAGAGCTGAGGGATTCTCGTGTTTTAAAGAGGGCCTGAAGTGGAGAGCTGAGGGATTCTCGTGTTTTAAAGAGGGCCCGAAGTGGAGAGCTGAGGGATTCTCGTGTTTTAAAGAGGGCCCGAAGTGGAGGGATGAGGGATTCTCGTGTTTTAAAGAGGGCCCGAAGTGGAGGGATGAGGGATTCTCGTGTTTTAAAGAGGGCCCAAAGTGGAGAGCTGAGGGATTCTCGTGTTTTAAAGAGGGTCCGAAGTGGAGGGCTGAGGGATTCTCGTGTTTTAAAGAGGGCCCGAAGTGGAGAGCTGAGGGATTCTCGTGTTTTAAAGAGGGCCTGAAGAGGAGGGCTGAGGTCTTCTCGTGTTTTAAAAGAGGTCCGAAGTAGAGGGTTGAGGGCTTCTCGTGTTTTAAAAGGGGCTCGTAGTGGAGGTTGGAGGACTTTCGTGGTTTAAAGAGGGCCCGAAGTGGAGGTTGGGGGAACTTTCGTGGTTTAAAGAGGGGCCGAAGTGGAGGTTGGAGGACTTTCGTAGTTTAAAGAGGGGCCGAAGTGGAGGGCTGAGGGCTTCTTGTGTTTTAAAAGGGGTCCGTAGTGGTTGAAAATAGCATGAGTAATCAGTGGGGTCCCCAGGAGGGGGAGTAGTTTTTTGTCATCTTTAAAAAAATTCCTCTCTGGGCCCCTCCTCCCCCCCCCCCCCATTGATATCTACCTACTTAGACGAATCGTGGTATTTATTATTATTATTAAGCAAAATAACATTCGCAGAAACTTTAAGAAAAAGCGCCACTGTTTATAAATCAAGACAGTAAAGAAATATGACCAGCAGAAGTTTTTCAACAAAAGAACAAAGAATGACCAGCAAATGATCGACGGATCTTCTTGTTCTTTCTTCCTAAAACTACGAGCAGATGGTCTTTGCAGTCGATGCAGTGAGGATGTTGTGTTGCAGCCACAGCATCTTGTCGGGTCAGGATAGGAGAGGGGGGGGGGAGGGTGTGGGGTGTGGAATGTAATGCTTCTTTAGCAGACTCCACCCCCCTCCCCCCTCCTGTGTGGGATTGTGGCGATCCCTGCGCCGTTAGTCACGCTTGGCTTGTTTCTGGATGTACTGTCTCCGAGCCAGAACAAAGCTGACCCCTCCCGGGGGCTAGCATGTCATCTATGGGAGGCTGATCTCCAAAGAGGACAGCGACTTTAGACCCCCAATCCCACCCCACCCCCGGATGGGCACATAGAAATTATTAATATATTTTTGGGGGAAGACTACATGACGTAAACCGTGCGGTAATTTCTTTCTTTCGTATGAAGGGTAAGACTAATTCATACAATTTTCCGGGACAAACCAAAATGGCCCCGGGATCGGCCCAGCCTCTAAAGATGGGCCCTCAGAGAAATCTGGGAAAGTAAGTCGGGGCCAGCCGGGATGCTGACCACATCGCACTTTCATGTGTCGAAGTTTCTGGAGATACGGGCCTAACTCTATAACCCCACTACGCCTCAGTGGCACGGAAACGGGAATCTTACCTTCTACCCTACTTCCATACAAGCTTTTGAATAAAACTGAATAACAAGAAATATAAGCAATACGGTTTAATATAAACTATATATTCTAATATGGGTTAATATAAACTATATATTCTAATACGGTTTAATATAAACTATATATTCTAATACGGTTTAACATAAACTATATATTTCAATATGGTTTAATATAAACTATACATTCTAATGCGAAAGGGAAACAAATATTTCGAAAAAAAAGAGTATCTGATAGAAATATATAAGGTACACACGTGAATTGAATAAGATCACCTGAAATATTTACAAAACGTGAATACGTGACAACAGAAAGGTTGCTTAGCGCGATATTAATACTGCTTGCGGCACGTACAGTTCGTCCGAAATAATACAATCTGCAAACAAGCGTTTCGCTGCTGCTGCCACATATTTCGATAAAGAATAATTGCTATCCACGGGGTACGAGCAGGTGTAGTATTTCACAACGATATACAAACAATGTGATGAGTGTGGCCAACAGAATACGCTAACTTCTTCCTCGTGAGAACCCTACGTGAAACAGGCCACTCGCTTCCGCGCAATTTGACCCGTCAGATTTACAGGAAAAAACCGAAAGCAGCGAGCCTGCCCGCGTTTATTCATTCCGGCCGGTGTCTTGACTGACGGGCGCGTTGTCACCACAAGAACCCTGGGCATTGTGCCGCGAGATGTGTGACAATTTCCGCTTTTCTCTGACCTGCATAATTTATAAGTAGTTTTAGAAAAATTTGTACCGATATACGCATAGATAGACCTCGATTTACGCTGGGGGCTGCCGTGTTCCTGGATGAAACAGCGTAAAATGAGTGGCCGTAAACTGAAACTTGCTCAGTAAGCTTGTGGTTGTTTTATTTCCTCTGAATTTTGACATTCTACATTGGAAGGGGCTCAAATTCGTCATCTACAAAACTTCTAAGACGAGTATCAGCACCTTCTGGTCTGTGAGGTACGACCCCTCCTTAACGTGTAACGTAACACAGGCTCGATGAGGTGAACGGGGCCTGTACATCGTCGGGCCTGTCCTCCCCCCACCCCACCCCTCTTTTCTTCTTGATACGAGACTAACTTTCCGTGTTTGGATGCCGGGGTGAGGGTCGGGGGGGGGGGGGGGCTGGGATAGTAAGTGATAGAAAACATCTTCAGAATTCATCCCGGAAGTGTTTTTTTTTAATACAAAGAGTCAAGTTATTTGATTAAACTTCACGAAAATTGAACAAATCTAAACATTCTTTTAGAAAACCCAGAATAGATCTTAGTCATACATTGAAATGATTTCTTGAAAGGGATTTCTTTTCTTCTTTGTGAAATCGCACGTTTGTTTGTTTGTTTGTTTGTTCGTTTGTTTGTTTGTTTGTTACGCGAACTTTTTGAAAGGTTCTTCTCCAGGTGCCATCACTGGTTAATAAGATCACTGCCAGACAGCGTCAGGACACATTAGATTTGTCATATAATCTTTAATCTCACCTTCTATACCGCCGTCTCAGAGTAAGATCACTGCTAGACAGCGTCAGGACACATTAGATTTGTCATATAATCTTTAATCTCACCTTCTATACCGCCGTCTCAGAGTAAGATCGCTGCCAGACAGCGTCAGGACACATTAGATTTGTCATATAATCTTTAATCTCACCTTCTCTACCGCCGTCTCAGAGTAAGATCACTGCCAGACAGCGTCAGGACACATTAGATTTGTCATATAATCTTTAATCTCACCTTCTATACCGCCGTCTCAGAGTAAGATCACTGCCAGACAGCGTCAGGACACATTAGATTTGTCATATAATCTTTAATCTCACCTTCTATACCGCCGTCTCAGAGTAAGATCACTGCTAGACAGCGTCAGGACACATTAGATTTGTCATATAATCTTTAATCTCACCTTCTATACCGCCGTCTCAGAGTAAGATCGCTGCCAGACAGCGTCAGGACACATTAGATTTGTCATATAATCTTTAATCTCACCTTCTCTAGCGCCGTCTCAGAGTAAGATCACTGCCAGACAGCGTCAGGACACATTAGATTTGTCATATAATCTTTAATCTCACCTTCTATACCGCCGTCTCAGAGTAAGATCACTGCTAGACAGCGTCAGGACACATTAGATTTGTCATATAATCTTTAATCTCACCTTCTATACCGCCGTCTCAGAGTAAGATCGCTGCTAGACAGCGTCAGGACACATTAGATTTGTCATATAATCTTTAATCTCACCTTCTATACCGCCGTCTCAGAGTAAGATCGCTGCTAGACAGCGTCAGGACACATTAGATTTGTCATATAATCTTTAATCTCACCTTCTATACCGCCGTCTCAGAGTAATATCGCTGCTAGACAGCGTCAGGACACATTAGATTTGTCATATAAACTTTAATCTCACCTTCTATACCGCAGTCTCAGAGTAAGATCACTGCCAGACAGAGTCAGGACACATTAGATTTGTCATAATCTTTAATCTCACCTTCTATACCGCCGTCTCAGAGTAAGATCGCTGCTAGACAGCGTCAGGACACATTAGATTTGTCATATAATCTTTAATCTCACCTTCTATACCGCAGTCTCAGAGTAATATCGCTGCTAGACAGCGTCAGGACACATTAGATTTGTCATATAAACTTTAATCTCACCTTCTATACCGCAGTCTCAGAGTAAGATCACTGCCAGACAGAGTCAGGACACATTAGATTTGTCATATAAACTTTAATCTCACCTTCTCTACCGCCGTCTCAGAGTAAGATCGCTGCTAGACAGCGTCAGGACACATTAGATTTGTCATATAAACTTTAATCTCACCTTCTATACCGCCGTCTCAGAGTAAGATCGCTGCTAGACAGCGTCAGGACACATTAGATTTGTCATATAAACTTTAATCTCACCTTCTCTACCGCCGTCTCAGAGTAAGATCGCTGCTAGACAGCGTCAGGACACATTAGATTTGTCATATAAACTTTAATCTCACCTTCTCTACCGCCGTCTCAGAGTAAGATCGCTGCTAGACAGCGTCAGGACACATTAGATTTGTCATATAAACTTTAATCTCACCTTCTCTACCGCCGTCTCAGAGTAAGATCGCTGCTAGACAGAGTCAGGACACAT
Source organism: Achatina immaculata (assembly GCA_009760885.1). Lineage (NCBI taxonomy): Eukaryota > Metazoa > Mollusca > Gastropoda > Stylommatophora > Achatinidae > Lissachatina > Lissachatina immaculata. The sequence goes on from CM019694.1 coordinate 50,886,046, forward strand.
TAGATTTGTCATATAATCTTTAATCTCACCTTCTATACCGCCGTCTCAGAGTAAGATCACTGCCAGACAGCGTCAGGACACATTAGATTTGTCATATAATCTTTAATCTCACCTTCTCTACCGCCGTCTCAGAGGGCTACCGACCTGGCGCATTTCACCTGGTCTTATGTCTGGAGGGATATTATTATTATTTTTTTGTGTGCTCCTGTTTCCTTTTTTTTCTTTTAATGAGCATGAAGTCTGGGAAGAACATGTCAGAAACCGAGTCAGGCGGAGAGCAGTCAGTCACTTGCATGTCCCATTGTGGAGCTTTACCTCCCTAACAGCTCTCTTTTGTGTCAACGATATTTGAACAGAACATAAACTATATTTAGAATAGACATCTGTAGCATTTACATTCAAAGGCATGTATGTGTTTCTCAGCTGTTTTTTTAAGTGTCCATGTCTCACAGGCATATGTTGCGATGGGAAAGATGAATGCCCTTAAAATTCATATTTTTGTAGTTCTGTCTGTTCCTCTCCACAGATTCTTTAGTTGTTTTACTTTTTGAAGAGCGATAGATGTCCTCATTTTAATTTCCCTCATTGTATCTCCGTTATTTGTTAGTAATGATTTAATATATTCACAACTCTCCACTTCTTCCAATTTTTCCTCATTGATACATATTTCAGCTGCCTTGTTTGTTTTGTCAGTTGTCATCAATTTAGTTTTCTTCACATTAAGATAGAAGTTTTGCTCTTCGCTGTTCTTACGGACTGACATAATTAGTTTTTCCATTCCTTTTTGTGTTGTGGACAGTAACACTGTGTCATCAGCATATCTAATCTCTGGTATTTCATAACCTTCAATTGTTATGGCATCATAATATTCTTTGTTTACATCTTCTGTAACATTCCTCATTACATTTTTAGTATACTAGTTAAATAAAGCGACAGTATGCACCCCTGAGGACCCCTTGTTTTATGTCAAACCAGGTTGTTGTTTCACCATTTATTCTCACTGGTGCCTATTGGTCTAAATACAGCAGTGATATTAACTGTATCAAATGTGTTGGAAATCCCATTTTTTCCATTATTTCCCAGAGTTTCTGGTGTTGTACACAATCAAATGCATTTGAATAGTCAACAAAAGCCAAATATAGATTCACGCTCTGTATTTCTCTATTAATCTTATATTTAATATATGATCTCTTTTTACTTTTCCTTATCTAAGACCAACTTGCGTAAAAATGCATCGTTATTTGAGGAGGAAACGAGGACCAAATTTGAAGTTGAGAGACGCCAGGCGCAGGGAAATTTTGACCAACGAATAAAAACGTTTGCTAATATTGTGAACGTCCTCCAGATATGGAGGATCCCTGTGAATAAGGGTTTACCCAAATAAGCAGGCGCGGACCAGCTGACGATAGACTCAGAGAGCGAGGTGTAGTAGGTGGCTCTACTACTCCTATAATGTGCCTCGTCTGCTCAGTGAAGGGAATACTAGGCAGGTAAGAGGCGCCTTAAAATCTCTCGCTCCAGCTTCCCTGCGGGTAGGACAGGGAGTCCAAAGGCTAGCAGAGAGTCCGTACACAAACCACTGTTGTAGCTCCCAAGAACAATTATGCGTATTCAGAGAAATAGATTTGTCATGAACAACGTTAATGGATGCTCCTCTGGAACAGCTTCGTCCGGTAGGGCAGCTCACGAGCCACAGGTGAGGCCAGATCGTCATCAAGCTACTGGTGGCAAAACTAACAAGTTCAAAATAGCAACATGGAATGTTAGAACTCTAATTCAGGCTGGAAAATTAGAAAATGTAAAAAGGGAAACTGAAAAGATGAAGATCAACATACTAGGAATGAGAGAAGTTAGATGGACAGATGCAGGAAAGATAAAATCTGATAAATATACAATAATATATTCAGGAAGTGAAAAACATGAACGAGGAGTAGGAATAATATTTGACGAACAAAGAGTAAAGACAACTGTAGGATATTTGAACATTTCGGACCGAGTCCTGCTAGCCCAACTGAAAAGACGACCAATAAATATAAATATTATACAAGTGTACGCTCAAACAAGGCTGACTAGTAAAGAAGATTAAAGAGAGAAAAATTAAATATTTTGGACACATTAAACGTCATTATAATCTAGAGAAAACCGTCTTGGGAGGGTACAAAATGGGAAAAATAAAGATGAGAAGACCAAGGCGAAGATGGCTGCAAGACATCGTTGATGATCTGCAAATGGATGCATAGCAGCAGGACATCTTTCTCACAACCGAGAGACCTACAGGAGAGCTGTTAGGGAGGCAAAGTTCCTCAAGGGACATACAAATATATGAATGAATGAACGCTCCAACATCTGAAAGTTCTGAAGAAGATGTACAGCTATTTTATAGTGACACAGAGACAGCCCTGAAACACACAAAGTCATATGAAGTTACTATAGTGAATGGGAGATTTTAATGCCAAAGTTGGTAAAGGAAGAACTTCAAACATCGTTGGTAACTGTGGACTGGGGAAGAGGAATGACAGAGGTAATAAATTAATTGAATGCGCAAAAAATACATAGCAGTGTAGCTAACACCTGGTTTAAACAACATCCTCGAAGACTGGCAACGTGGTGCAGCCCAGACAAAAAGACTTTTAACCAGATAGACTACATATTAATCAACAAACGATTCCGCAATGCATTACTAACAACAAAAACCATGCCAGGAGCTGACTGCAATAGTGACCATGACCCACTCTGTGGAAAAGTTAGAATAAAGCTAAAAGAAAGCATGCAGAAAAGTGAGAAACATCAAACTGAATACAGAACTCCTTAAAAATGACCAAGAACTGCGAGGACAATACAAAGTTATTATAACACATAGATACAATGCAATAGCAAAGATAAATATTATAGATGAACAACGGGCAATGTTAAGAGATTCTATCCACCAAACTGTTAAGGAGATAATACCACCAAAAAACACCAGCCCCCAAGAATAAATGGATGACAGATGTCATCTCGGACTGATTGATAAAATAAAGAGGAGTAAAAATAACCAAGAAAAATATAGCAGGATAAATAAAGAAATAAGACGCAAATGCAGAGAAGCAAAGGAAGTGTGGTTAAATGAACAATGCAGACAAACAGAGGACTCTCATAATAAAGACAGCAAAAACATGCACAAACGAATTAGTGAACTCACAGGCAGGAAGACAAAATATACAACAGGATGCCTGAAATCAAAAGAAAGTAAAATGTTAATGGGAAAAGAAGACATTGTGGACAGGTGGACAGAGTATATCGGTGAGCTATATGGAGGAGAAAGACCAGAATTAACACCAGATACTGAAAACTGAGATGGACCACCAATACTTGAAGATGAAATCATAGATGTCATCAAAAACATGAAGAAAGGAAAAGCGACTGATAATATAACAATAGAAGAAATAGAGGCGCTAGAGGAGATAGAAATAAAAATAATAACCAAGTTACTGAACGACATTTACAACAGTGGTTATATGCCCAGTGACCTGATTAAATCCGTGTTTATAACATTACCAAAGAAACCAGGTGCACAGGAATATGATGACCACAGGATTATCAGCCTCTCATGTCACATAACAAAGCTACTTCTGAGAATTATTATAAGAAGAACAAGGAAAAAGATAAAAATGGAAATAGCAGATGAACAGTTTGGATCTGTTGAAGGAAAGGGAAGACACAATGCCATTTATGCTTTACAAACACTAACAGAAAGAGCTTTAGAAGTACAGAAAGATCTCTCCTTATGTTTCATTGATTACACCAAGGCATTCGACAAGGTGAAACATAATGAAATTATTAAAATGCTTGAAGACATCAGTATAGACGGCAAAGACCTGAGGATTATAAAACATCTATACTGGCACCAAGAAGCAGCAATTCGAGTTGAAAATAGAATTGGAAAATATCAACCTATAAAACAAGGAGTGCGACAAGGATATAAATTATCTCCAGACCTTTTTTTTTCTCTGTACAGCGATAATATTCTAAGAACGGTCATCACAAAACCAGGTATAAAAATTGGAGGATACAATATTAACAACCTTCGGTATGCTGACGACAAAGTACTGATAGCTGAGAACCAACAAGGCCTGCAAAATCTCTTAGATAAAGTCGCCAAAGAAAGTGAACAGAGAGACCTTACTTTGAACATCAAAAAGACAGGGACTATGGTTATATCTAAGAAACAGAATCCACCAGCATGCAATATAAAATTAAACGGAACTATTCTAAAGCAGGTGCAGAAATTCAAATACCTTGGAGCAGTAATAACTTCAGATGGTAAATGCAAAACAGAAACTAAGAACAGAATAGACCAAGCAAAGACTGCATTTCAGAGAATGAGAAACATATTAGCCAACACATCCTTATCAATGAATGTTAGAAAACGAGTCCTAAAATGCTATATTGAACCTATCTTGTTATATGGAAGTGAATCATGGACAATAGGCAGGTCTGCACAAAAATCATTGGAAGTAGCAGAAATGTGGTTTATTAGGAGAACGTTGCGACAGTAAAAATAACTAATGGAGAATGTATGAGAAGACTTGGAGATAGAAAAAAAATCTTGTAAAAAAATAAAAGAGAGACAATATACTTTCATAGGATATGCAATGAGAAGAGGGGGCATTGAAAATATTATAACAACAGGAAAGATAGAAGGAAGAAGATCAAGAGGAAGACCAAGAGAAATGATACTGGACAGTCTGACGAGATGGTGTGAGAGGAGATCACCAACTGAGCTGATGGCCTGCATGTAGTATAGTAGCCAACGCCAGTCTGTACAGCACCTGATGATGATGAATACTGTGGCAGACTATGCAAGTCCAGACTTGATGGAGTGAGCAGACAGAGGACCTAATCAACGAATTGAGGTTTGGCAAAACCTATCAACAGATGATCTGGCCCACAAGTTTCTTTGTTTTTTTTAAATTTATATCTGTCTCTTTTTTTCTTTAAGGACGGTAGGTTTTTTGTTAAATATTTATCTTTATATATATAAAATAAAACTGTAGTTTATTGAGCTTTACCAGTACATGCGGGGGGAAAAACAGGCTGAACGTCCCACGCTTTCAGACAAATTGGAAGTGAGTGATTCACGAGAGTTTTTCTTGATTCAGTTTACCTCATTTAGGTGCATGTATAAACTATGAAAAATGTAGGAGCAGCTTTATTACTTAACAACTACAAAGTTGTGACGTTTTGGCGTGAGCCTTAATCATACAAAAACATACAGGACGAAGAAATAGAAAGAGGAGATAATGTGTAGATTCACATGAATATTATTAAAAAGAAAGAAAAATTTGTCAAAAGAGTACTTAGCTGTAAATTGTAAGGTGTGGCTTGTCCGGCGGTGTGTGTCAGGAATGGATTTAGTAGAACGTGGAGACTGTTTAAATGGAGACCTGTGACATGTGGTCGGTGGGCTGTAACTGGGGGTGGTGGTTGGGGAACTGGGAAGTTGAAATAGATGATTGGGGAAGAGGGGTTGCAAAGTGATGCTGTGAGGAGGTTTGGCAAGTAAGAAGGGGTGGAGCTTAGTGGAAGAGATACTATAATGATTGAAGATAATGTTAAGTGTAGCTAAACAGCGAATTTAACCCATGTAGCTCCAGCGTCCCATAATTTTGAATGCAGCGGTTCTCAAGCGCCAGGCGGCTTTTTTCATCTGCGTGACATTGTTTGATGGCTGTTACCAGAAAATCAGATTTGCCTCCCTGGTTCGGGCCATTGAAATGATTTGGGACTGGTTTCGAAGCATGCTGTGCGATGTCGTACAGATGTTTGTGCATGCGGTCCCCTAATCTGAGGCCAGTCTCACCAATATATGTTATCCTGCATCTTTTGCAAACGATGACATATATCACATTACGGGACTTGCATGTGAATCCCTCATAAAGAGTGAGTATAGTTTCGGAAAAGGTGATTGCTTTCGTTTACCAGACTACCGGGCAGGTAACGCAGCGGGGGCGGTTATAGTTATATACTTATAATTGTGTGTTACTCATTTAGGTGAGGACTTTTCTTATTTTATTGGGAAATCAGATTATACCGCTTGAAAATTCGTAACACTGGAGAAACGATGTTCTTTAGGATAAACAGTATTTTCTACATTTAATTTGTTCGCTTTATGTTGTGAATAGGATATAATACTGTTAAACTGCTAATAGTAAAGCATTCAGAATTACAGCTGAATGAAAATATCGAGACATCGACTTGAATGAGTGCACATATCATGAGAAAAGTCATACACGCAAAAGAAAAAAAAGTACATGACAGCACGTTATGAGATCAACGTAAATTCCTCGCATTTGGAAAAAGCTTGAAGAAACGCAAATGAAATTTCAGAATATACTTCCTTTGCATTTCATTTGATTCTTTATTACTGTGCCTTGGATATAATATCTTTGCATTTAACATTCTATTATGGTAAATCACACATGAAAGTTGGTTCGTTGGTTTTGAAGTGTGGGCATTGTAAGTTTAAATATCTGTTTCAAATGTTATAGGTACCATCTATGCGTTTTATTTGCTTTTTATTGCTGTTTATATCACTGTGCTTTCTTTGAATTTAATATTTTCACTTAGTATTGTCATTTGGATGTGAAAATTGGTTCATGAATTTTGAATCATGGGCATTTATTTACTTTTTATTTAAAAAAACTGTATTTGAAACACTGTGGTGTACACTGGGTGCTTTCAGTTAATGATATTTCTTACGTGGTAATATATATTTCCTTGCGTTCTATTTACCCAGGCAGCTCCATGTAGCCCTGCTAGTTTGGAATAAGAAGCAATACGATAAATCTTGTAATGTGTTATAAATAATGGCAAAATATTTATTTTTGGCCGCCCAGTCTGAAAACTGGCGATATTTTAAACGCTAATGGAACCGGCGCAGATGGAGGACTTGTTGCAGATATTTTATGCCAGAAATGTTTTATAAGCAGGTTATAAGAAATCTTGAACATGTATCAGAAAGAAGTAGAAGAGAAGGAGTTTTTGCTGCACGGATGTTCTGTCATTTGAAACTGTCAGCTTGTTTTCTCTGGTTATATACGCTCAGTCATCAAGGGAAGAAGACAGGTTGCCTTCTTGAATCCCATCGTCAGCAGGTGGTCTTGACGCTTGGCCCCTACAGTTTCCCATCATTTTATTATCATTACTTTTTTTTGGGGGGGGGGGGAAGGGGGGTTCTGCTGGTGACTTTTGGCTGTTGACATTTCAATACAGACCGGCCGTTATAAGCAACAGGTATCAAAGGCCGGTATAAACAACTGGTATGAAAGGCTGGTATAAACAACTGGTATGAAAGGTCGGTGTAAGCAACAGGTATTAAAGGCTGGTATAAGCAACAGGTATCAAAGGCTGATATAAGCAACAGGTAAAAAAAAAGGGAATCATTGTTAAAATAGCCAAAAGAGGCAACTTCTTTGACTGCAATAACTGGAAGGGTGTAATCTTACTATCAGTTGTGTCAAAGGTGTTTTGTAAAGTGATTCTGTATAGATTAAGGAAGTAGTGGATACTGCAATGAGAGAAGAACAGGCAGGATTTCTAAAACGGAGAAGCTGTCTTGACCAGATCTTTACTCTAAGAATAATACTTGAAGAACATATTGAAAAGCAGAAACCATTAATACTGAACTTCATAGACTTATAAAAGCATTTAATAGCATATACAGAGATTCATTATGTAGAGTTTTAAGACTATGTGGAATACCACCTAAAATTGTCAACATCATTAGAGATCTCTACAACGGATATGTTGTGCAGTCAAGACAGAAGAAGGAATGAGCGAATGGTTTCAGATTGAAACAGGCCTGAAACAAGGATGTATATTATCTCCCTTGCTTTTTGAATTGCCATAGACTTCATAATGAAAATATGCTGTACAGGTAAAATTGGCATTGATTGGGTACATGGGACCCAAATAGAAGATCTTGATTTTGCAGATGACATAACTCTTGTCAGTGACAATGTGAAATCGATGCAGGAAAAAACAGATTCTCTGTCTTCCTTGGCTAGCAAAATAGGTTTTGAAATTAACAAAGACAAAACAAAAATAATGAAACTTCTCATTAATCAAGAAGGAAAAGTATACATAGAAGGAATAGCTGTTGATGAAATAAACCGTTTTGCATACCTTGGCAGCTACATAGACCAGGATGGTGACACCAGGAAGGAAGTTAGAATTGTAAAAGCAGCATTGACATTCAACAATCTTGAGAACATATGGAATTCAAAAGTTATAAGCACAAAAACCAAGTTAAGATTATTCCATTCAAATTTGATATCCACCCTCATTTATGCATGCGAACGCTGGAAATATACCAAAGAAATAGACAAGAAATTAGACTCTCTTGAAAACAAATGCCTAAGGAAAATGCTTGCTTTAAAGTGGTATGAATTCAAGAACAACTCAGAGAAAAGATAGATGACCAAACAGCAACCTCTCTCATGGGTGATCAGAAAAAGAAGATGGAGATATGTTGGTCATGTGATGAGAAGGAACAATCAGAGAATGCCAAAACAAGCTATCAAGTGGAGCACAACGGGCCGAAGAAAAAGAGGTCGACCACGCGAAACTCTAAAGAGGACATTGTTAAGAGAAGCCAGTTTAGTGGGCATAACATTCCTTGATGAAATTGAAAGACTCGCCGAGAGCAGGAAAACTTGGCAAACAACTAAGCGAGTCATATGTGACGTTTAACGGCACGGGAAGGATGTAAGATGTAAGAAGAAAGGCCGGTATCAGGAGTCCTAAAATTTCATGTTTTAATCAAACTAAACATTTCCGATTGTACTTTTAAATGTTTATTTCCGTTCTAGATAAAAATTACTGGTTACCTAGTCTAAACGAAAATAAACGTTGTAAATATTCTTTATTATTATATTGTTCGGAAAAAAAAGACTCAACAAATACGATGTTGCCATTTAAACGGAAGTTTGCTGATCAGACAAGGGAAAATTGCCTGAAACGTTCACTTGGACATCAACTTCACATGCGGATCTGAATTTTACTAAGCAGATCTTCTTCTTCTTCTTCTTTTTCTTCTTATTCTTCTTCTTCTTCTAACATGTTGTCTGTCTACATCTGCAGTTATGTCTCTTGGATAAATTTCGCTGTTTTTTTTTTAAATTCACGTATGGAACTATAGAGCTTATCTTCTTTAGTGGTTTCACTGGGCCAGTAATTATTTCTTACCGTCTCATTGTTGGTGCAGTTCTGGAGGATATGTTCCACAGTTTGGGGCACCTGGGCACATGTACAAAGAGTAGTAGTACCAACCTTAAACTTTGTATACATATGACTTCGGAGTCGGCTGTGTCCTGTTCGGAGACGGAAAATGGTGACTCGTTCCTTTCTGTTTAGCATGTGATAGTCATCATGTGGTGGTGTTTGTGGCTTCCTGTAGGTTTTTATCATGCTTTTGTTCTGATTATAGGTGATCGGTATGTCTGGTTGCTCCATTTCAGTGCCCTCTTTGGCCAGACAGTCAGCTTTCTCATTGCACAATAATTAGTGTATAAGTACATAACTATACACTAAACACTGCAGTAAAGCTGTGATACTAGAATGTATAAAACAGGAAAAAGTAGGAGCAGCTTTATTACTTAACGATTACAAAAACATACAGGACGAAGAAGTAGAGAGAGGAGATAAAGTATGGATTCACATGACTGCTATTTAAAATAATTTTTTTTAAAATAATAATAATAAATAAATAGTAAATAAACAAATAAATAAATAAATAAAAATAATTTAAAAAAAATTTTTTTTCTAAAGAGTACTTAGCTGTAAATTGTAAGGTGTGGCTTGTCCGGCGGTGTGTGTCAGGAATGGACAGTACCTCTCCACAAAGTCCACCCCTTCTTACTTTTCAAACTTCCTCACAGCATCACCCTGCAACCCCTCTTCCCCAATCAGATGTTTTAACTTCTCCTAGCTAGGTCAATATTGCATCACACACTCTCTCTCCCTTCCCCGGTTCCCCATCCACCACCCCCAGTTACAACCCACCGACCACATGTCACAGGTCTCTATTTAAAGTCTCCACGTTCTACCATTCCTGACACACACCGCCGGACAAGCCACACCTTACAATTTACAGCTAAGTACTCTTTAGAAAATGTATTTGTTTATTTAGTTATTATTTTTATTTTTTATTATTTTCATTTATTTATTTGTTTATTTACTATTTATTTATTTATTTTTTTTAAAATTATTTTAAATAGCATTCATGTGAATCCATACTTTATCTCCTCTCTCTACTTCTTCGTCCTGTATGTTTTTGTATGATTAAGGCTCACGCCGAAACGTCACAACTTTGTAATCGTTAAGTAATAAAGCTGCTCCTACTTTTTCCTGTTTTATACATTCTTTCTCATTGCAAGGTGACTCCGAGTTGTGAGCCAGTTTTTGACAAGGCATCCTTAAGATCTGGTAGTTTGTTGCACTGAAGAGCTTCCAGTACTGGAAGTACTGATCTTGCATCTGTGAGAATTACTACGGGACATGTATCAATTCTGGAGTCTGATAGTGTTTCAACAGCAGCAATAATTGCCCTAATTTCTGCATCATAGTTGTTGCAGTATTTTCCAGTTGGTATGGAAATCTTGTCAGTGGTGTTGTTTCAATATGTGCTCCTGCCCTTCTATTCTTTATCTAATTGTGTGCAGATCCGTCTGTATACACACGTATCCAGGTGTCACATGGATATTTGTCATCTAGCAAACTAAATGTGGTCATTTATCTTACGTGACTGCTTTGCATCTCACCATTCTGCACACCTTTCACTTCAGTTTGAATAGTTATTTGTGTATAATCTGCTTCCTTCCATGGTGTATGCTCTGGTACAGATGATAATGGAGCAACTACAGTTGGAAGGTCAGGTATCAGCTTACGCATACGCTTGGGCTGATAAATGAAGCTGCTTCTTTTAAGCCGTCTTAGTGCCAAGTTATTGAATCTTTCCTTCAGGGGATGGCTTACAGAGCTGGGGAATTTTTTTCCCAAGGTCATGACTTTTGTGTCTCTACGTTCTTTTAACGCTTAGACACCAACTATTTTCTGCATTTCTACTATTGGTGTGGACCTCATGGCACCTGTGATAATCCGTAGTGACTGATTTTGAACCTTGTCTAGATTATGCAGCGTAGTGTTTGATGCTGTGCACCAAGATGTTGAGCCATTATTCTAAATGTGGTAGAATACTTTGCTGATAAACATTCTTGAGGATTCTTTCACTGGCTCCCATGTAGTTCCATTCAATATTCATAATATGGCTAGTTTTCTTCTGGCTTTTGCTTCTGAACTGTTGATTTGTTGCTTCCAGGTCCGTTCTGAGTCAAGTGTCACCCCTAAGTAAGTGGGTTGGTTGTCCATCCTTAAGGATTTTTTATAAATAGGAAACTACGAGGCTTTGGTATAGTAAAGTAAGAGAACAAATTTGTATGATTAGACCTCGAAAAGCCTCGTAGTTTCCTATTTATAAAAAATTATAAAAAATTGTTTACTATATCCGAAACTAACTTCATGTAATAAGTATTCGTTCGTTTGTTATTGTTGTCCAAGTTTGCACCAGACATGGCAGGAGACCGTGTGTATGTTTGTCTAGTTGGTACCTGCTAGAGAGAATGAATCTAAGCTACGGAATTTCTGTGTCACGACCTCGTTTCTTTCCGGGTGTCACGATCCCTTATGTTTGCTGAGCGGTTACTAAAGGCTATGTCAACAAAACACCTTTTTTGGGGTGCTAGTTGGCTAAGTCGATAGTAAGCTGTTCTCTCGTGGCTAGACGGCTGCTCGTCCTACCGGAGTCCGTGTTCGAATCCCAGGTAATTCTCTTGTGATTTTTCTTTCTCTCACGTCTCACTAAAGTGCTTTGTCTACGATTTTTTCGAGGTCTAATCATACAAAATTTGTTCTCTTACTTTACTATACCAAAGCCTCGTAGTTTCCTATTTATAAAAAATTATAAAAAATTGTTTACTATATCCGAAACTAACTTCATGTAATAAGTATTCGTTCGTTTGTTATTGTTGTCCAAGTTTGCACCAGACATGGCAGGAGACCGTGTGTATGTTTGTCTAGTTGGTACCTGCTAGAGAGAATGAATCTAAGCTACGGAATTTCTGTGTCACGACCTCGTTTCTTTCCGGGTGTCACGATCCCTTATGTTTGCTGAGCGGTTACTAAAGGCTATGTCAACAAAACACCTTTTTTGGGGTGCTAGTTGGCTAAGTCGATAGTAAGCTGTTCTCTCGTGGCTAGACGGCTGCTCGTCCTACCGGAGTCCGTGTTCGAATCCCAGGTAATTCTCTTGTGATTTTTCTTTCTCTCACGTCTCACTAAAGTGCTTTGTCTACGATTTTTTCGAGGTCTAATCATACAAAATTTGTTCTCTTACTTTACTATACCAAAGCCTCGTAGTTTCCTATTTATAAAAAATTATAAAAAATTGTTTACTATATCCGAAACTAACTTCATGTAATAAGTATTCGTTCGTTTGTTATTGTTGTCCAAGTTTGCACCAGACATGGCAGGAGACCGTGTGTATGTTTGTCTAGTTGGTACCTGCTAGAGAGAATGAATCTAAGCTACGGAATTTCTGTGTCACGACCTCGTTTCTTTCCGGGTGTCACGATCCCTTATGTTTGCTGAGCGGTTACTAAAGGCTATGTCAACAAAACACCTTTTTTGGGGTGCTAGTTGGCTAAGTCGATAGTAAGCTGTTCTCTCGTGGCTAGACGGCTGCTCGTCCTACCGGAGTCTGATAGTGTTTCAACAGCAGCAATAATTGCCCTAATTTCTGCATCATAGTTGTTGCAGTATTTTCCAGTTGGTATGGAAATCTTGTCAGTGGTGTTGTTTCAATATGTGCTCCTGCCCTTCTATTCTTTATCTAATTGTGTGCAGATCCGTCTGTATACACACGTATCCAGGTGTCACATGGATATTTGTCATCTAGCAAACTAAATGTGGTCATTTATCTTACGTGACTGCTTTGCATCTCACCATTCTGCACACCTTTCACTTCAGTTTGAATAGTTATTTGTGTATAATCTGCTTCCTTCCATGGTGTATGCTCTGGTACAGATGATAATGGAGCAACTACAGTTGGAAGGTCAGGTATCAGCTTACGCATACGCTTGGGCTGATAAATGAAGCTGCTTCTTTTAAGCCGTCTTAGTGCCAAGTTATTGAATCTTTCCTTCAGGGGATGGCTTACAGAGCTGGGGAATTTTTTTCCCAAGGTCATGACTTTTGTGTCTCTACGTTCTTTAACGCTTAGACACCAACTATTTTCTGCATTTCTACTATTGGTGTGGACCTCATGGCACCTGTGATAATCCGTAGTGACTGATTTTGAACCTTGTCTAGATTATGCAGCGTAGTGTTTGATGCTGTGCACCAAGATGTTGAGCCATTATTCTAAATGTGGTAGAATACTTTGCTGATAAACATTCTTGAGGATTCTTTCACTGGCTCCCATGTAGTTCCATTCAATATTCATATATGGCTAGTTTTCTTCGGCTTTTGCTTCTGAACTGTTGATTTGTGCTTCCAGGTCCGTTCTGAGTCAAGTGTCACCCCTAAGTAAGTGGGTTGGTTGTCCATCCTTAAGGATTTTTTATAAATAGGAAACTACGAGGCTTTGGTATAGTAAAGTAAGAGAACAAATTTGTATGATTAGACCTCGAAAAGCCTCGTAGTTTCCTATTTATAAAAAATTATAAAAAATTGTTTACTATATCCGAAACTAACTTCATGTAATAAGTATTCGTTCGTTTGTTATTGTTGTCCAAGTTTGCACCAGACATGGCAGGAGACCGTGTGTATGTTTGTCTAGTTGGTACCTGCTAGAGAGAATGAATCTAAGCTACGGAATTTCTGTGTCACGACCTCGTTTCTTTCCGGGTGTCACGATCCCTTATGTTTGCTGAGCGGTTACTAAAGGCTATGTCAACAAAACACCTTTTTTGGGGTGCTAGTTGGCTAAGTCGATAGTAAGCTGTTCTCTCGTGGCTAGACGGCTGCTCGTCCTACCGGAGTCCGTGTTCGAATCCCAGGTAATTCTCTTGTGATTTTTCTTTCTCTCACGTCTCACTAAAGTGCTTTGTCTACGATTTTTTCGAGGTCTAATCATACAAAATTTGTTCTCTTACTTTACTATACCAAAGCCTCGTAGTTTCCTATTTATAAAAAATTAAAAAATTGTTTACTATATCCGAAACTAACTTCATGTAATAAGTATTCGTTCGTTTGTTATTGTTGTCCAAGTTTGCACCAGACATGGCAGGAGACCGTGTGTATGTTTGTCTAGTTGGTACCTGCTAGAGAGAATGAATCTAAGCTACGGAATTTCTGTGTCACGACCTCGTTTCTTTCCGGGTGTCACGATCCCTTATGTTTGCTGAGCGGTTACTAAAGACTATGTCAACAAAACACCTTTTTTGGGGTGCTAGTTGGCTAAGTCGATAGTAAGCTGTTCTCTCGTGGCTAGACGGCTGCTCGTCCTACCGGAGTCCGTGTTCGAATCCCAGGTAATTCTCTTGTGATTTTTCTTTCTCTCACGTCTCACTAAAGTGCTTTGTCTACGATTTTTTCGAGGTCTAATCATACAAAATTTGTTCTCTTACTTTACTATACCAAAGCCTCGTAGTTTCCTATTTATAAAAAATTATAAAAAATTGTTTACTATATCCGAAACTAACTTCATGTAATAAGTATTCGTTCGTTTGTTATTGTTGTCCAAGTTTGCACCAGACATGGCAGGAGACCGTGTGTATGTTTGTCTAGTTGGTACCTGCTAGAGAGAATGAATCTAAGCTACGGAATTTCTGTGTCACGACCTCGTTTCTTTCCGGGTGTCACGATCCCTTATGTTTGCTGAGCGGTTACTAAAGACTATGTCAACAAAACACCTTTTTTGGGGTGCTAGTTGGCTAAGTCGATAGTAAGCTGTTCTCTCGTGGCTAGACGGCTGCTCGTCCTACCGGAGTCCGTGTTCGAATCCCAGGTAATTCTCTTGTGATTTTTCTTTCTCTCACGTCTCATCCTTAAGGATATTTCGTTTACAAAGATCTTACCTGCTTTCTGTTTAAATGAGAGAGTGAACAGTGTGGTACTTGATTTCTCTGTGTTGGTACTTACACACCATTTGTTTGTACATGATGTCAAGATGTCTGCCGCTCTTTGGAGTCTCTGTATAGCAACTTTCACGTATTCATCTGTACACCACATGACCAGATCATCTGCATACAGTGCCGCTTTGATTCCATAGGGAAGTTCCTTGACGAGGTCATTAATGAATACCAGGAATAGTGTAAGGTAAAAGGACTCCTTCTTGTGGTACGCCATGTCGCAGCCGTACTTTCTGGCTTTTATATCAATCCATTATTACTCGTGTTCTTCTACTGTGCAAATAGGACTTTATCCAGTTTCACAGTCTTCCATTCACATTGCAGTTTCTTAGTTTCCACAGCAGACTTTTAATCCATATTTTATCAAAAGCTTTCTTCAGGTCTATCCACGCTGCTAGCACAAGGTTTTTCTCTTGGAGTGCATCCTTAATTTCTTGAGAGAGATAGGTCACTTGATCTTCTGTACTGCAGTACTGCCTAAATCCTGCTTGTTGTGGAACCAGAAGGTTTTAACTATCTAGGCACAATAGCGACCTGAAGGATACAAGCATTGAATTCTTTCACTATGCTGTTAATATCCTTAACTTCTATGGACAGCTGTCCCACCAGGATAGCTGTACGATGTCTGTACATTGTCCAGTTTGCGTTTTTATAGTTCCATCTGGGGAGAAGTCTACTGGTGTTAACGAGTTAATTTTCTATTGTCAGGAAGACTGGTCGATAGTCGCTACCTCCAAGTTGTTTTCCAACTTCGCGTGTAATGTTCCACTTCAGGTCTGGAGAGTGAAATGCCAGATCCGGTGTTGAGGTTGCATGCCAAGCCACTAAGTAAAATGTTGGGGGATCCATTCGCTGGTTGATCAGGAGAAGTCCATTATCATCCTACCAGCTCTCAATTTCCTCTCTTGTCTATGTGGTCATAGCCCCAGCTCTGGGAATGGCTATTAAAATCACCACAGACCATCAGTCTCTCTTTGTGTGGGATTGTTTCTATAGCAAGTGGGCTGTCATTAAGTAATGTAAAAAAAAAAGTAAAGGTAATCCTGTCATGCCTTAGAGGCACATAGGGATATGATGTTGGTGCCCATTAGGACAGTAATATTTAAGGAGGTGGAAGTCTGTATTAGTGGTTTTTAGATGGATTATCTGATATTCGGCTCCTTCCATGTACACTCCCTGACATGCGCTGATGTTATTTTCAACAAGTGTGAGTACTCCTCCTTTTCTTCTGTCCTATCTATCTGATCTAAAACACTGGTAGCCTCTGATTTTAAAGGCGGTATTTTTGGTTAGGTGTGTCTCCTGTATCTATCATATACTTACCTGCTCTGCAAAGAGTATGTTCTCTAGTTCCACATTTTTGCTATAGCCGTCTCTAACACTGCTGACACTCTCAGCATTCAATCGTACTGTTTTAAGTTGTTGCTTTATGGCAGTTTTCTGATGTTGTATCTTTTCGGCCAGTAACTCTACTCTCATGTCTCCTGACTTCATAAGACAAACTGAGAGGACCTCCAGTAGCATTGGGTGGACCCTTTCGAAGCAGGGGGCCCGACACTGCACCTGCCTGGTTAGTCTTCACAGGGCGAGCACCATGTTTGAATACTGCAGATAGAGACATTTCATTAGCGATAATGCGTGTTACCCTGATTTTTGCGATGCGCCTTTTGGCTTGGTACCTCCGACTTCAGCACCTTTCCTTGCTATGGCAGACTGTGGTCTTGCTCGGACTGACATGAAGACAGTGGTGTAGGCGGGCCTGGCCAAAACTTTGTTTTCCAGCATCTGGTGGCTATACTTAGGTCCCTTCTCCAGGTCAGATCCAGCGTTCCATGTTGGCTAGCATGATGACTTTGAGACAGTTCCACAGAAACACTCCGACTTTGGGATGAAGAATCCAATGAGGGCATCAACGATATCCATTCCCCGCCACCTATAATCTGCTGCCTCTGTTTTGTTTGCATCATTCTGATAGCCACTGTTGTAAAGACCCATAGGGTTGTGACGTCCTTGATTCATTGACTTCACACCAGATTTTCCTCACCTCCCCCCCCCCCCAATGGCGATCTCCGTGTCCCCATCTGTCCACCAACCTGACATTACATTTTACAAAAATAGCAATTACAATTAGTGTTGACAGGTTTCTGGACTACACAAGTAAGTCAGAGTTTTTAAGCAAAAAGATTTATGTTCCCTGTCTCACAAAGACTATGTTAAGATAGGTGTGGTCTTTGTATAGTTGTTCCCAGGGGGGGGGGGGTAATCATCAGATGATTCATGAGCACAGAAAAGCGACAATAGTCAAAACAGCATTTTTTGACAATAACTCATCATAGTTGAAT
The DNA here is from genome assembly GCA_009760885.1 of Achatina immaculata. Taxonomy (NCBI): domain Eukaryota; kingdom Metazoa; phylum Mollusca; class Gastropoda; order Stylommatophora; family Achatinidae; genus Lissachatina; species Lissachatina immaculata. The sequence goes on from CM019694.1 coordinate 50,903,558, forward strand.
CCTGTGAAACTTACTGAACACAAAACTCACTGACCATGTTACTGAATGCCTATAAAAGATTGACACTCCTCGAATCAATTCATTTGAAAATTCAATGCGCAAGTATCGCTCATCTCACTACAGAACAACGACTCATCATCGCTGGACGTTTACAGACTGGACAGTCACAAAGTGTAGTGGCCAGACAATTTAATGTGGTTAGAAGCGCCATTAGTTTTCTTTGGAGATGATTTCAAGAAACTGGCTCAGTTGCAGACCGGCCACGCAGTGGAAGACCTATAGTCACAACTCCTGCCGAAGACCGCTTCATACGGCTGCGTCACCAGAGGAATCGATTTGCATCTGCGTCCTCAACAGTCCAGTCAATGACAGCAGCTCGTCGAATTTCAGATCAAATGGTCAGGAACTGGCTCCACAATGCTGATCTTTGGGCTAGAAGACCCTACAGAGGTCCTGTTCTTACGGACCGACATCGCCAGAACCGACTGCAGCGGGCGAACCAGTATCGTCAATGGACCGTTGTGAATGATTGGAGAAGGGTTTGGTTTAGTGATGAGTCATTCTTCCTGCTTCAGCGACACGATAGACGGAGAAGAGTTTACTCAAAGTCCATGAGCGCTAGGCCCAGAACTGTGTGGATGAATCTCCTCCATATGGTGGTGGAGGTGTACGGGTGTGGGGAACGATCAACTTCATGGGAAGAAGTGACCTGCTGCAAATTGGAGGCCGCCTGAATGCCCAACGATTCGTCGCTGAAATTCTTCGTCCTCACGTCCTTCCACTTCTGTCTGCACAAGGGTCGATTTTTCAGCAGCATAGCGCTCTACGTGGAAGGGAGGAAAGGACACTGTGCAGAGGAGTCTAAGTGGAAAGGAGAAAAGACAAACATATATAGAAAGAATAAACACGAACCTATGTAGAAAGAATAAAGAAAAGTCTATGTAGAAAGGATAAAAGACAAACCTATGTAGAAAGGATAAAAGACAAACCTATGTAGAAAAGATAAAAGACAAACCTATGTAGAAGCGGGAATAGGACTATATGTAGACACACATCATCCTCTTTTCCCTTCCATTTATACTAGAGGCCACAGGGGGCTTCAGTAGCCAATCAGGTCGGAGATTTTTCAGCCAGTCGCCATCAAGTAGTAGTACAGAGTTTATTTGTGCAATCCGGTACACATATTTTCTGGTTTTTTTCTTATGGTAATAACAGCTTTCATTATGCCTGTTTACTTTCACCTGCCGTGGAAGGAGCATTCACTGGCGTATCCTCTCAGAATATTTTGTTTATACGTCTTAAACAACCGAAGGTGCCGGGATCGATTCCTCATTCGCAGTTTTCCTGGGATAGATAATCACCACGATTCACTTGGCTTCACGAATGAACTAACATACTTTATTTCAAGGAGTTGAGAATCGGGCACGCAGGCCCGGTCTAACGTTCTTCCCTTCATCATACAACTTTCACTCGGTCATAAACATTCAGCATTTGTTAATGAGCATAATAAGATTGAAGAACCAATTAAACAGTTACATACGAGAGCAATGTCGAAAGTCGTGAGCAACAACTCTTTTAAATCGGAATTTATAGATAGAGAAATATAAATGTATCACCTTAATTTGCAACCTTTCCACTTCATGTAGAGGTCACATTACGTTGCACTCATGTGTCACGTGACCACACGGAGCATAAACACAATGGTTGGGTGCTGAAGTTTCGTTTCCTCAACGTGTTGTTGAATTCCTCTTTAAAGAGGAAATCCTCGCTGCTGAAATTTATCAAAGACTTCAACTTGCTTATAGAGATGTGGATATGGGTGCTAGCAGTGTTAAGAGGTGGATGAACCCTTTCAAAGACGGAAACACGATCATCCAGAATATGCATCGCAGCGGTCGCCCTCGAACTGCCTCCACTGGACGCAACGTGGAAAGGGCTGACGGCATCATTAAAGAAGACAGACATGTCACAGTATCTGAAATCGCTGTAAATCTTGGAATAGGACACAATGCAGTATAGGAAATGATTGAAACCTTAGGCTATAGAAAACTTTGTGCCTGCTTGGAGAGAACGTCCAGAAAGCAGTGCGTCTGTGCCTTCGGTCAGCTGGATCGGAATTCTACCGGGAGGGTATTTTGAAATTTGCAGAGCGATGGGAAAAATGTGTGCAGAGAAATGGAGATTATGTTGAAAAGTGAAGAAAAAGAAGCAGATTTAGGTGATACATTTATATTTTCTCTATTTATAAATTCTGATTTTTCACAAAATGTTGCTCACGACTTTAGGTATGACCCTCGTAAATTAACAGCAAAATGAGCCACATTCTTGTACTTATGAAGCAGAAGTAACTAACTTAGCAGAGATACAGTAATATCTGAGTCACATCATAACACATAAGCTGGTCTTGCTTAGTTCCTTCTAACAGGGACACATTGGGCATCAAGGGATTTTCTGGAACAGTAAACAGACGAGAGTAAGTGCTGACCTTTGTCTCACAAGGCTGAGACTTAGAATTGTCAAGGGAATAACTTGGCAAATAAATGTTTTCATGCAGGTGCATATTTAAGGTAGAGGTATGAGTTGTGAACTATCCTCATTGCACACGGTCAAACCATAAGTACCCTACTGCCTACTAGAACAGTTGACCAGAAATGCCGACTAGTGTCGCCATCAGCACTAACTCCGTAGTTAACAGCGTCATTTCTCTTCCTTCCCATAGAGTTAACCCTGGTACCCATTTTTTTCCTGAGACTTGGTGAACCCCGGGAGTTCTTGCGAGCCACGGTCTGACTGCCACCACCTGGTGAGTGGAAACCAGGTCATCTGGTCGACGAGCGAGTGACTAATCAACTGCGCTAATATGTATGTTGGCTGAGTGGTTAGGCTCTCGGTCTCCTAAGCTACTAGTACTTGGTTCAAGTACCTGGAGTGAGGTTTTTCTTGTTCCTGGTACAACAATACCAAACAAGGGCCCCGGGCCCACCCAGCCTTCAGAAATGGGTTTTAGAGAAACCTGGCAAGGCGTTTGGGTTTCAAAGAGGGTCATATCAGTTATTTTTTGCAGTACTTGACTGTAGCTAAAAAGCAGGGGGTGTGCAATTCTTCTTTCGCAGACTCCACCCCAATGGGGCGGGGCTATGGCTATAGGATATAGTGAAATACTGGTGTTACTCCAACCATTATCATAATGGTGTCACTTCTTATTTGGTCTCTTCTTGTCATATATAGTACTCTCCTTAAACATCTCATTTCTGTCGTGATTATTTTCCTTTTGCTTGTGATACTCAGAAGTATTCTTTATTTCTTCTATACTTAGAAGTATTCTTTACTTCTTCTATACTTAGATATATTCTTTACTTCTTTTATTCTCAGAGGTATTCTTTACTTACAAGTATTCTTTACTTACAAGTATTTTTTACTTCTTTTATTCTCAGAAGTATTCTTTACTTAGAAGTATTCGTTACTTCTTCTATACTTAGATGTATTCTTTACTTCTTCTATATTTATAAGTATTCTTTACTTCTTCTATACTCAGATGTATTCTTTACTTCTTATATACTCGTATTTTTAAATTCTTCTATACTCAGATGTATTCTTTACTTCTTGTCTATTCATAAGTATTCTTTATTTATTCTATACTCAGATGTATTCTTTACTTCTTATATACTCATAAGTATTCTTTACTTCTTCTATACTCAGATGCATTCTTTGCTTCTTCTATACTCAAAATTATTCTTTACTTCTGCTATATTCAGAATTATCCTTTACTTCTTCTATACTTAGAAGTATTCTTTTACTTCTTCTAATTTCAGACGTATTCTTTACTTCCTCTATACTCAGAAGTAAAGAAGAAAATAAAAAGGCATAAATATATAGAACGACACTATCCACAGAGCATACAATTATCTAGCGACGTGTTACAGGCTACAGCTTCTTTATAGTTGAATACTTTTGTGATTCTTAATCATAATTTAATCGTTTTTAATCATATAACAATTTGGAGTCCATTGACGAAAAAAGAAAGCACGGGGTTCTAAATAATTATATAAAGGCATTTTGTAATCTGGGGTCAATAGGAGACTGGAGTTTTAACCACGGGTATTTAGATGTTAATCTTACCTTACTCTGGGGTCAACAGGAGACTGGAGTTTTAACCACAGGTATTTAGATGTTAATCTTACCTTACTCTGGGGTCAACAGGAGACTGGAGTTTTAACCACGGGTATTTAGATGTTAATCTTACCTTACTCTGGGGTGAACAGGAGACTGGAGTTTTAACCACGGGTATTTAGATGTTAATCTTACCTTACTCTGGGGTCAAGAGGAGACTGGAGTTTTAACCACGGGTATTTAGATGTTAATCTTACCTTACTCTGGAGTCAACAGGAGACTGGAGTTTTAACCACGGGTATTTAGATGTTAATCTTACCTTAGTCTGGGGCCAACAGGAGACTGGAGTTTTAACCACGGATATTTAGATGTTAATCTTACCTTAGTCTGGGGCCAACAGGAGACTGGAGTTTTAACTCTAGATATTTAGATGTTAATCTTACCTTAGTCTGGGGTCAAGAAGAGACTGGAGTTTTAACGTAGATATTTAGATGTTAATCTTACCTTACTCTGGGGCCAACAGGAGACTGGAGTTTTAACCCTAGATATTTAGATGTTAATCTTACCTTAGTCTGGGGTCAACAGGAGACTAAAGTTTTAACCACGGGTATTTAGATGTTAATCTTACCTTAGTCTGGGGTGAACAGGAGACTGGAGTTTTAACCACGGATATTTAGATGTTAATCTTACCTTACTCTAATCTATCCATCGAGGTAGAGGAAGTAGGTTGATTTTTTAAAGTTTTTTTGTGGGGGGGGGGGGGGGTGGGCGGGGAGGGGAGGCGAAGATGGCCGCAAAACGTCGTTGATAATCTGCAAACGAGAGGCCTACAGGCAACGTTGACGCGGCAACGTTCCTCAAGAGACATGCAAATGACTAACTTGGGGTGAAGGGGAGGGAAGTCGTCTTATAAGGTGATCAAATACATGAGAAGGCTTCGCCTATGACATCTCTAAGCATACGAAGTTATATAGGAGAAATGATATAGCTGTGAGCATTATGAATAAGAAAATGATGCGCGATTGAGCGAGATATAACTACCCGTCGTCTGGGGCGAGAAAGGTTACCTGATCACCCGGATAGAATCTTAAGTCGAGAAAACTAGGATACAGGAAGGGATAGTAGATGAAGGGACAGTAGATGAACGGACAGTAGATGAAGGGACAGTAGATGAAGGGACAGTAGATGAAGGGACAATAGATGAAGGGACAGTAGATGAAGGGACAGTAGATGAAATACTTCAGTTTTCCTAAGAAGGGTTAGTCTACTAAATGAAAACTACAAAATTCTTACAAAAAAAGGGCTGACCAACAAACTGAACTCATTCCTGTACAAACTCACACACGAAAATCAACACCAGGTGTGGAAAACAGAAACATACACCAACACAGTTTCATACATGGTATCATACACCAACACACATTTCATACATGGTATCATACACCAACACACATTTCATACATGGTATCATACACCAACACACATTTCATACATGGTATCATACACCAACACACATTTCATACATGGTATCATACACCAACACACATTTCATACATGGTATCATACACCAACACACATTTCATACATGGTATCATACACCAACACATTTCATACATGGTATCATACACCAACACACATTTCATACATGGTATCATACACCAACACACATTTCATACATGGTATCATACACCAACACACATTTCATACATGGTATCATACACCAACACACATTTCATACATGGTATCATACACCACACACACCAGAAGTCAGTTCTCTCTTTAGATCAGAAGAAAGCCTCTGACATAATATCCTACCATTACATGCACAAGACATTACTAAACTGGGTAGCTACTTCAGAGAATGGATCCAGATTCTCAACTCCAAGACTGAGGGCACGGTCTTAGCCAACTATAGATTTACAGAGACTTTCAGGCTAACTGGATCTGTTATACAAGGCTATCCCCTCTTTCTGTTACTCTAGCCACTCTAGAACCACGTCTAGAGAAAATTAAATTGGAAAAACGATCCAGGAGACATTCGTACCAGGAGGCAAAAAAAAAAGTAAAGGTAACCCCCTGCCATGCCTTAGAGGCAACATAGGGATATGGTGTTAGTGCCCATATTTTCCTTGACCTGTCAGCACACTAGAGGGTGATATGGTCAGTATCACGCCTGGCCGCCTTTCCTTCCCCAACTCCAGAAGAAGTCGGGTACCCATTTCTACAGCTGGGTGACTGGGGGCGCACCTGGCCAGATTCGAACCCCCGACCTTCGCCATGAGAGACCAGTGCACTAACCACTTCGCCACTCAGACGCCCCATTCCAGGAGGAGGTGAGAGAAAGTTCCTTGTCTACGCAGACGACACTAGACTCTTTCCACCAACAAACAGATCAATAACAAACAGTCTAGACTTTTTCCACCAACAAACAGATCAATAACAAACAGTCTAGACTTTTTCCACCAACAAACAGATCAATAACAAACAGTCTAGACTCTTTCCACCAACAAACAGATCAATAATAAACAGTCTAGACTTTTTCCACCAACAAACAGATCAATAACAAACAGTCTAGACTTTTTCCACCAACAAACAGATCAATAACAAACAGTCTAGACTCTTTCCACCAACAAACAGATCAATAATAAACAGTCTAGACTTTTTCCACCAACAAACAGATCAATAACAAACAGTCTAGACTCTTTCCACCAACAAACAGATCAATAATAAACAGTCTAGACTTTTTCCACCAACAAACAGATCAATAATAAACAGTCTAGACTTTTTCCACCAACAAACATATCAATAATAAACAGTCTAGACTTTTTCCACCAACAAACAGATCAATAACAAACAGTCTAGACTCTTTCCACCAACAAACAGATCAATAATAAACAGTCTAGACTTTTTCCACCAACAAACGGGGGGGTCTAGACTCTTTCTACCAACAAACAGTCTAGACTGTTTCCCAGAGTTTGGTAAATGTAGTGCAGTCAAACTCAACATACAGAAATTAGTAATCATAGACATACTTGTAGGTAAGTGACAAGACAACACACAAGCGACATAAAACTATAAGCATCACTTTCCCATCTCACACACACAGACAACATAAAACTATACAGGATCACTTTCCCATCACACATACACACAGACAACATAAAACTATACAGGATCACTTTCCCATCACACACACAGACAACATAAAACTATACAGGATCACTTTCCCATCACACACACAGACAACATAAAACTATACAGGATCACTTTCCCATCACACACACAGACAACATAAAATTATACAGGATCACTTTCCCATCACACATACACACAGACAACATAAAACTATACAGGATCACTTTCCCATCACACACACAGACAACATAAAACTATACAGGATCACTTTCCCATCACACACACAGACAACATAAAACTATACAGGATCACTTTCCCATCACACATACACACAGACAACATAAAACAAAATGGCCTCACTTTCCCATCACACCCACACACACACACACACACAACATAAAACAAAATGGCCTCACTTTCCCATCACACCCACACACACACACACACAACATAAAACAAAATGGCCTCACTTTCCCATCACACCCACACACACACACACACACACACAACATAAAACAAAATGGCCTCACTTTCCCATCACACCCACACACACACCCACACAAAACAGAAACAGGAAAACCTCTTGCCACAAATCAATGACAAATTACACCGATACAGATACAACGCTGCAATAGCTTTTGACGCAATCATCATAGTTAACGCATACATCATTCCAAAAATAATCTACATGGCTACAATCCTAGACCCTCCGCAACAGATAGACCAGAAAACCAATAAACAGAGCAGACGCTGCATTGTCATAAATTCTGTATACAGCATTCAGTATAAACCTTCCATACAGGACAAACTACAGGGAAGGGTTGCCCTACAAGGCATAAAAATAAAACTTAAAGCACTCAGAATCATCCACGTAGGTCGCATCATCAAGCACCCAAACCACCATCCACAATCTCATGGGGCTTTGGTTATCTTAGTCCCATCAAAACCAGCACTCGCTAAATCACTACTACATGGGACTTAGAGTATGTAACTTAGTATCATCAAATCAGCGTCTAATAACTCACTACTGCATAGGACTCCCATCAAACAAGCATCCACAAGCTTACTACTGGTAGGACTTAGATTATCTTACTCCCACCAAACCACCATCCACTAGCTTACCACCATTCTACAAAACCTGCACCAGGCAATCAAGGACATATAACACTCATCCATTGCAAAACAAAGAACACAGGGCAAAACATTTGATCAGAAAACAGGCACCTTCACTTCTCCTTAGGATCAAGAGGGGATGCAGATGGCCCTTCTTAAACTCCCCCGAAGCGTCCACCAATCTCCATCTTAGAAACATCACACAGAATTACGTTCAGATTCGTGTACAGCACGACGCCTGCAACATAGAGATGCTCACATATCCACACACATCACACACACACACACACACACATCAAACACATCACACAATGTCGTTTATGCAGGAAAAGCATACAAAAAATAGAAAAGAACATATTCTACGATGCAGAACACTTGCACCAACCGAAACAACACTGTAGAACACGCTAGAGACATACACAGCACAACAAGCAGACATATACAAAGCCCTGATGTTGAATCATCATCATCATCATCATTATCATCATCATCGTCACTTGACATGCCGGGCGGCATGGAGAGTCCTAATCCACCAATCTCGGTCCTTGACATTTCTGAGTAACTCTGTTGCTCATGCCCTTCCACGCCACAATGTCCAGGCCTACTGACGCCTGTTCTCCCGGTCGTCCTCTGCCGCTCCTGCCTTCAGTTTTGCCTACTGTTATGTTTTCCAGTTTCTCTCTTCTTATCACATGCCCCAAGAATGATGATTGCCTTTTCTTAATCTTTGTTTTTACGCTACGTTTTTTCGTTAACTTGTCTCAAACATTAGTTTATCTTGGCTGTCCATGTATCTTGGCTGTCCATGTATCCTGGCTGTCCATGTATCTTGGCTGTCCATGGGTTCCTCATTGTTCTTGTCAGGAACCGCAACCCTGCTGCTTCCAATCATTTGCCTGGCAGTAGTCCATGATTCACACTGTGTGGCCAAATAGATTCAGTATATCACTGTAATATTTTCTTTCCCACATTCAGTGATAATGACTTATTGCATATTATGATTTGCATATTATCTGAATATCGCCTCGCATATTCTGCTTTTAGTTTTTGTGACACATCTTCCAACAGCTGTTGTCACTGATCCCAGATATTTAAATGTGCTCACTTGTTGCAGTGTTGTTCTACTGACTTCTTCCAACACCTGTTTTCACTGATACCATCATCATCATCAGGTGCCGTGCCGACTGACGTTGGCTATTATGCTTCAGAGTACACGATCCTTCATGCAAGCCATCAGCTCAGTTGGTGATCTCCTCTCACACCATCTCGTCAGATTGTCCAGTATTATTTCTCTTGATCTTCCTCCCTCTGTTTTTCCTGTTGTTATAATATTTCCAATGCCCCCTCTTCTCATTGCATGTCCTATGAAAGTACATTGTCTCTCTCATTTTTTGAAAAGATATTTTTGTCTCTCCAGCTTTTCTCATACATTCTTCATTAGTTATTTTTTCTGTCCAGGGAATTCGCAACATTCTTCTAATAAACCACATTTCTGCTGCCTCCAATGATTTTTGTGCAGACCTGCCAATTGTCCATGATTCACTTCCATATAGCAAGATAGGTTCAATATTGCGTTTTAGGACTCGTTTTCTGACATTCATTGATAAGGATGTGTTGAATAATATGTTTCTCATTCTCTGAAATGCAGTCTTTGCTTGGCCTATTCTGTTCCTAATTTCTGTTTTGCATTTACCATCTGAAGTTATTACTGCTCTAAAGTATTTGAATTTCTGCACCTGCTTTAGAATTGTTCCATTTACTTTTATACTACTAAGTTGGTGGATTCTGTTTCTTAAATATAACCATAGTCTCTGTCTTTTTGATGTTTAAAGTAAGGCCTTTCTGTTCACTTTCTTTGGCCACTTTATCCAAGAGATTTTGCAGGTCTTGTTGGTTCTCAGCTATCAGTACTGTGTCGTCAGCATACTGAAGGTTGTTAATATTGTATCCTCCTACTTTTATACCTGATTCTTAGAATATTCTCGCTGTACAGAGAAAAAAGTATGGAGATAGTACACATCCCTGTCGCACCCCTTGTTTTATCGGTTGATATTTTCCAGTTCTATTTTCAACTCGAACTGCTTCTTCTTGCTGCCAGTGTAGATGTTTTACAATCCTCAGGTCTTTGCCGTCTATATTGATGTCTTCAAGCATTTTAATAATGTCATTATGTTCCACCTTGTCGAATGCCTTGGTGTAATCAATGAAGCATAAGTAGAGATCTTTCTGTACTTCTAAAGCTCTTTCTGTTAGTGTTCGCAAAGCATAAATGGCATTGTGTGTTCCTTTTCCTTCAACAAATCCAAACTGTTCATCTGCTATTTCCATTTGTATCTTTTTCCTTGTTCTTCTTATAATAATTCTCAGAAGTAGCTTCGTTATGTGACATGAGGGGCTGATAGTCCTGTGGTCATCATATTCCTTTGCATCTGGTTTCTTTGGTAGAGCTATAAACGTGGAATTAGGCAAGTAACTGGACATATAACCACCGTTGTAAATGTCATTCAGTAACTTGATTATTATTTTTATTTGTATCTCCTCTAGAGCCTCTATTTCTTCTATTGTTATATTATAAGGCCCAGTAGCTTTTCCTTTATTCATGTGTTTGATGGCATCTATGATTTCATCTTCAAGTATTGGTGGTCCATCACAGTTTTCAGTATCTGGTGTTAATTCTGGACTTTCTCCTCCATATAGCTCACCAATGTACTCTATCTACCTGTCCACAATGTCTTCTTTTCCCATTGACATTTTACCTTCTTTTGATTTCAGGCATCTTGTGGTATATTTTGTCTTCCTGCCAGTGAGTTCATTACTTCGTTTGTGCATGTTTTTGCCGTCTTTATTATGGGGGTCCTCTATTTGTCTGCATTGCTCATTTAACCACATTTCCTTTGTTTATCTGAATTTGGTAGGAAAAAGCGGCTATTCCAGCTGATGTACTGCACCACGCTATCACGGGTATAATAAACAGATTGGAGGGATGTTCCCTTCGAGCCAGTGAACGTCTAAGGAGGTAATATTCAAACCTTGAACATTGTTTTGAGCTCCCATACCTTGGGTATACATCACACACATTACAGCTTTTGCTCTAGTCTGAAATACATGCATTTAAAATGTGTCCCGTCGTTATAAAACACTCTATGTGGCTCGAAGGAGTTCTCTTTATCGCACGTATAAGGTCGAACAGATGACTACTCGTTTAGTCTGAGACATAAAATAAAAAAAAATAACAAAGAAGTCTGAAGCAACAGACATGACAAGATGGCCGACTAGCGACAGCAGGTCAGATACTTCAGTTTTCCTAGAAAGTCGGGAAGTCTCCCTCTTACATCTACTCAATTCAACCTTTAGTCTACATCTACTCATTTCAACCTTTAGTCTGCATCTAGTCAATTCAACCTTTAGTTTATATCTACTCAATTCAAGAGTCAATCAACATGTAATCTATTCAAGCTTCAGACTACAACTGCTCAATTCAACCCTCATTCTACATCTACTCGATTCAATCTTCAGTTTACATTGACTCAATTCAACCTTCATTCTACATCTATTCAATTCAGCCAACATCTAATCAATTCAACCTTCAGTATGCATCTACTCTATTCAACCTTCAGTCTACATCTACTCAATTCAACCTTCGGTCTACATCTACACAATTCAACATTCAGTCTACATCTTTTTGATTCAACATTCAGTCCACATCTACTCGATTCAACATGTAGTCTACATCTACTCAATTCATCTTCAGTCTACATCTAACCAATTCTGTCAGTATTTGCTCAATTCAACCTTAAGTCTACATCTACTCAATTCAGTACACATCTACTCAATTAAACTTTCAGTCTCATTCATTCATTCATTTGCATGTCCCTTGCTGAACTTTGCCTCCCTAACAGCTCTCTTGTAGGCCTCTTTGTTGTAAGCAAGATGCCCTGCTGCTGATACATCCATTTGCAGATCATCAACGATGTCTTGTAGCCATCTTCGCCTTAGTTTTCCTCTCTTTCTTTTCCCCATTATGTACCCATCCAAGACGGTCTTCTCTAGATTATCTTGACGTTTAATGTGTCCAAAATAAACGTTTTCTCTGTTTAATCCTCTTTCTTGCAGCCATCTTCGCCTTAGTTTTCCTCTCTTTCTTTTCCCCATTATGTACCCATCCAAGACGGTCTTCTCTAGATTATCTTGACGTTTAATGTGTCCAAAATAAACGTTTTCTCTGTTTAATCCTCTTTACTAGCCAGCCTTCTTCAGTATTAAGTTCCTGTAGTATGATTATATTTGTTCTTTTTTGTGTCCATGATATTTGAAGAACCCCTATGTAGCATTTACATTCAAAGGCATTTATATGTTTCTCAGCTGTTTTTTTAAGTGTCCATGTCTCACAGGCATATGTTGCGATGAGAAAGATGCATGCCCTTAAAAATCTTATTTTTGTAGTTCTGTCTGTTCCTCTCCACAGATACTTTAGTTGTTTTACTTTCTGAAGAGCGATAGATGTCCTCTTTTTTAATTTTCCTCATTGTATCACTTTCAGTCTACACCTACTCAATTCAACATTCAATCTACATCTACTCAATTCAGCCTTCAGTCTACACCTACTCAATTCAACATTCAATCTACATCTACTTAAATCAACCTTCGGTCTACAAATCTCAGTCCAGATCTCGGCACACCTAGTCTCTACCCACTCAACCACAAAATCACGCCATGTTTTTAGGAAACTCTTGTTGATTCGTAGATATGATAACCACCTGTGAAGATAACAGTGCCAGCGCACATTGTATCTCACAAATGCAAAGCAGGCGAAACTGCACCAACAAAACAAAAACTTCAGACACGCCAAGACTACCAGTTGTCGCGCCATGTGCAGCGATCCGGCCAATCTGTGTGTATCTGGCCATTGTCCTGTTTGTTTCTATGACACTCCTGGGACAATATCCGCGCCATCTACCAGCCAGGTCAAACAAAGGAAGAGAAGAGTGACATTCGAGACACGAAAGGACCCAAGTTCGTGGTTTCTGTACTGTGTATTTTGAGCAAGGTTGCTTTTGTGCAGACTCAGTCAGTCATTTGCATGTCCCTTGCGGAACTTTATCTTCCTAACTGGTATCCTGTAGGCCTCTCGGTTGTAATTTCTGGATTTTGTGTGCAGAGTGGAGGATCGAATATACTGACTACAACGCAAAAGATCCGATGTTATGGACACGTGGACAATCATCTCGTGTGGTCAGTTGGACGTGCCATTCAGTGATTTGCTAGGTAGGTGTCCTGTGTGGCCAAATCACGCTAAATACTATCTAAAACTCTAGACTGGTCATTACCACAGACTGGCTAGCGGTGGTAGCCACTATTTGATAGCTTGAAACAAGCAGTAAATAGCATAACTCCATGAAGCAGTACGTCTCGTGAAAGCTGATAGTGCAGGTCTCGGCAGTTGATGCTGTACGCTCGTGAGATGGATTGACTCCACAAGTTGATGTTTTTCTGAAGAGGGGGAGGAGGAGGATGACGACTTCTGACTTCACACGAGTAGGAGGAGGAGAAGGAGAAGAAGGAGGAGGAGGGCGACGATTTCTGACTTCTGACGAGAATGACTTCTTAATTCACAGAAGCTACTCCTATGATGAGTTCTTCCCATTGTCAATGTGGAAGCTTTGTGCTTCTGTGATGAGTTATTCCCATGGTTGATGTGGAAGCTTTGTGCACCTGTGATGAGTTATTCCCATGGTTGATGTGGAAGCTTTGTACTCCTGTGATGAGTTATTCTCATTGTTGATGTGGAAGCTTTGTGCTCCTGTGATGAGTTATTCCCATGGTTGATGTTGAAACTTTGTGCTCCTGTGATGAACTTTTCCCACAGAAGAAGCTACTTGTCTGATGAACACTTTTTTAATAGTAGAAGAGATTCCTGCAACGTTCTATTTCTGGAGTAGAAGATGTGCGCTCTTACTATGAATTATTCCCACAGTCGAAGATGTTCCTGTGATTAGTTGTTCCCACAGTCGAAGATGTTCCTGTGATTAGTTGTTCCTACAATCGAAGAAATTTCTGTGATGAGTTGTTCTCACAGTCGAAGATGTTCCTGTGATGAGTTGTTCCCACAATCGAAGATGTTCCTGTGATGAGTTGTTCCCACAGTCGAAGATGTTCCTGTGATGTTCCTGTATTCACGGTTTTCTTCTGCGGAGAATAATCTTTACAGTTTAAGCTGAATCTGTAGTTCCCAGACAAGATGGCTGTGTAGGACCAATAGTTCACATGCCTCAGCTTCCGTCCTCATCCTCCTCCTCAGAAGCCGTCGTCCTCCTCTTCCTCAGAAATGAAAAGTCGTCATCTTCCTCCTCCTCCTCCTCCTCCTCCTCCTCAGAAGTCAGAAATCGTCGTCGTCTTCCTCTTGTGAAGTCATAAGTCATCCTCCAACTCCTCCTCAGAAGTCAGAAATCGTCGTCGTCCTCCTCCTCTTGTGAAGTCATAAGTCATCCTCCAACTCCTCCTCAGAAGTCAGAAATCGTCGGCGTCCTTCTCCTTCTTCTCAGAAGTCAGAAGTCTTCATCATCCTCCTCCTCCTCCTCAGAAGTTTCATGTCGTTCTCCTCCTCAGAAGTCAGAAGTCACCCTCCTCCTTCTACCTATTCCAACGTAACAACATCCCCTCTCGGCATTCGCCATGCTCCAAGTTTCTACCCGCCCCACCACATATACGGGGTGCAGTCAATAAAATGCCCGGGACTGATTTTCCTGTGCTCCAAGAGTAGTTGCGACCCTGACGGGTAGGGTCATGACCCCCAGTATAAGACTGACCAGGGAGCTGAAAATGGGCAATTTGTGTGCAACGGAAGTGACGCAACACAAGTGATGATCACTCTCTGCGATTTGCGACATGGCGGATTTCCAAGAGCATGATAGAGATGACGGCTGTGATTAAACTGGTTCTAGTAATGTAGGTAGATTGTATGGTTCGATGTTACAAAAACACGGAAAGAATGAGGAAAGTGGGCAGAAACAAGAACAGATGAAAGACGAGCACATATAAATAAAGGACATACAACAATTCAATATTTCGGCAAAAGAGTTTTTCAAGGATCTCATACAACAAGAACACCATAGGAAAATAAAACAAGAAAAGATAGATGAACCTCGTACATTGTGACTGTGCAGTGACTTCTTCTTCTTCGTACGCATTGTCTATCTATATCTGCAGTCCTGTCTCTTGGATAAATTTCACTGTTTTTTGTAATCCATGTATGGAACCATAGAGCTTATCTTCTAGAGTGGTTTCACTGGGCCAGTAATTATTTCTCAGTGTCTCATAGTTGGTGCAATTTTGGAGGATATGTTCCACAGTTTGGGGCACCTGGGCACATGTACAAAGATTAGTATTACCAACTTTAAACTTTGTATGCATATGACTTCGGAGTCGGCTGTGTCCTGTTCGGAGACGGAAGATGGTGACTTATTCCCTTCTGTTTAGCATGTGATAGTCATCATGTGGTGGTATTTGTGGCTTCCTGTAGGTTTTTATCATGCTTTTCGTCTGATTATAGGTGACTGGTATGTCTGGTTGCTCCATTTTAGTGCCCTCTTTGGCCAGATGGTCAGCTTTCTCATTGCCTGGTATCCCACAGTGGGAGGGAATCCACTGCAAGGTGACTCCGTGTTGTAAGCCAATTTCTGACAAGGCATCCTTAAGATCTGGTAGTTTGTTGCATTGAAGAGCTTCCAGTACTGATCTTGCATCTGTGAGAATTACTACTGGGCATTTATCAATTCTGGAGTCTGATAGTTTTTCAACTGCAGCAATAATTGCCCTAATTTCTGCATTATAGTTGTTGCAGTTTGTTCCAGTGGGTATGGAAATCTTATCAGTGGTGTTGTTTCGATATTCAATATGTGACTGTGCAGTGACGATTTCGAGTGGAATTCCAGAAGGCAGCACCTGATAGGGCTTCGCTGGTAAGTTTCTCTAACACGATTCACAATTTCTTCGCTTGGTCCTGGACGTCCCTGCCGAGGAGTTGTGCACGGACAGCCTTCATCCCAGAATTTCTCATATCATTTCTTGATACTGTTGAAAGCAGGTGCTGCCTTCTGGAATTCCGCTCGAAATCGTCGCTCCATAGTCACAGTGGACGAGATTCCTGCATATTCCAAAACACAAAATGACTGCTCACGTTTACCGAACGCCATATTTGCTACTGCTGCCTCCTACCGGCAAACCACAGGAGCTCTGCACGCTGACTTTATAACAAAAAACAAAATTAAAAATACTTGCAGAGTTTCTCTCTCTCTCTCTCTCTCTCTCTCTCTCTCTCTCTCTCTTGGCGTAAGAATTATCATGATCCGTTACGTAGTTTCTTTGTTGCGAAGTTTTGAAATGTTTCACGGAATAACACTGAATATTTTTATTTCTAGTTTTATGAATAACACTGTATGTATGCAGGTAGTTAGTCCCAATGGTAAGTTTATAAAAGTTATTACTTCATGTGCAAATTTCTTTTGACATAAGACATAACACTCTGTACGCTGTGTGACCCAGTGGATAGCTTGTTTTTCCTAGTTGTCGCCATGACGACTAAGGTGTATGTCCAAGCATGGGACAAGTTTTTCAAGGCCCGATTTGCAAAATGTGGTGTCCTGGACTTAGAGCCACCATGTCACAACTGTTTAGACATCCTCATCAATCTGAAATATCTGGCCACCAAGACGTCCCTTGTGAGCTCGGAAGAGATGATTATCACCTGGCACCATAATTAGTGTATAAGTATATAACTATACACGAAGCACTGCAGTAAAGCTGTGATACTAGAATGTATAAAACAGGAAAAAGTAGGAGCAGCTTTGTTACTTAACGATTACAAAGTTGTGACGTTTCGGAGTGAGCCTTAATCATACAAAAACATACAGGACAAAGAAGTAGAGAGAGGAGATAAAGTATAGATTCACATGAATGCTATTTTAACAAAAAAATTTTTTTTTGTCTAAAGAGTACTTAGCTGTAAATTGTAAGGTGTGGCTTGTCCGGCGGTGTGTGTCAGGAATGGATTTAGTAGAACGTGGAGACTTTAAATAGAGACCTGTGACATGTGGTCGGTGGGTTGTAATTGGGGGTGGTGGATGGGGAACCGGGGAAGGGAGAGAGAGTGTGTGATACAATACTGACCTAGCTAGGAGAAGTTGAAACAAATGATTGGGGAAGAGGGGTTGCAGAGTGATGCTGTGAGGAAGTTTGAAAAGTAAGAAGGGGTGGACTTTGTGGAGAGGTACTGTAATGATTGAAGAGAATGTTACGAGGATTGGCCTCAGATTAGGGGACCGCATGCAAAAACGTCTGTACGACATCACCCAGCATGCTTTGAAACCAGTCCCAAATCATTTCAATGGCCCCAACCACAGAGGCCAATCTGACTTTCTGGTAACAGCCATCAAACAATGTCACGCAGATGACACAAGCCGCCTGGCACTTGAGAACTGCTGCATTCAAAATTATGGGACGCTGGAACCACATGGGTTAAACTCGCTGTTTAGTTACACGTAACATTCTCTTCAATCATTACAGTACCTCTCCACAAAGCCCACCCCTTCTTACTTTTCAAACTTCCTCACACCATCACTCTGCAACCCCTCTTCCCTAATCATCTTTTTCAACTTCTCCTAGCTAGGTCAATATTGCATCACGCACTCTCTCTCCCTTCCCCGGTTCCCCATCCACCACCCCCAGTTACAACCCACCGACCACATGTCACAGGTCTGTATTTAAAGTCTCCACATTCTACTAAATCCATTCCTGACACACACCGCCGGACAAGCCACACCTTACAATTTACAGCTAAGTACTCTTTAGACAAAAAAAAAATTTTTTTAATAGCATCCATGTGAATCTATACTTTATCTCCTCTCTCTACTTCTTCGTCCTGTATGTTTTTGTATGATTAAGGCTCACGCCGAAACGTCACAACTTTGTAATCGTTAAGTAATAAAGCTGCTCCTACTTTTTCCTGTTTTATACATCACCTGGCACCAGAGCAGAGACTATACGCCTAAAGGTCCAAATTCTTCCACGGAAAATATTGCAGGGAGTTCCCAAATCAAATCGACCGTATGTAGGCGAGTGTTATCATGGAGGAGCAGCCTTTGTCAACCCATGACAACATGTGACGGCAGCTCGTAAAAGTTCCAGTGTTGCACCGTACACATCAGTATTAATGGTTGGTGTCCCTTTCCAGGAAATCGACCAGCAGCACCCCTTTATGATCCCCCCCCCCCAAAAAAAACACGTTGCCAAAAGTGCTGCCTTGAACATCCTGGTCCGTGGGAAGCCCAGATGCCATGCTTACACGTTCTGATTTTGGGGTGCTGCTATGGTGGACTCATGTCTTGTCACTAGCGACAGCGCGCTCCAGAAAGTCTTGGCCGCGAATGGCATATTGTTGCTGGAATGAAAGGCCGTGTGTGCCAGTTTGCCTTTTGGTGGCAGAAAATGGCTGGTGTGATCCACTGCTCACACGCACCTTATGAACCGCGCAATCATTCTGGACACTGTTCCACGTGACTGATTCAGGATCATAGATACCCTGCGTAATGATTTGCAGCAAAGACAGGTGTGAAGTATGCGTAAATATTTGCTTTTTGTCAGCTTCACTTCATTCATTCACTCATTCATTCATTCACTCACTCATTCATTCATTCATTCATTCATTCATTTGCATGTCCCATGTGGAACTTTGCCTCCCTAACAGCACTCCTGTAGGGCTTTCGGTTATGAGCAAGATGGCCTGCTGCTGATGCATCATCAGCTTCATTTGCTGATCTAAATGTTGTGAATGCGTTATCCTGCACTAAAATTCACGCCACGACAGCACACACACACACAGAGAGAGAGAGAGAGAGAGAGAAAATTATTGCTCATTTACAGTCAAATAACAATAATTTGCCCTAGTCCTTTTTTTTCTTGTACGTGGGAACGTAAATGGAAAATGATGGTCACTCTAATAAGTGGGTGTTACAGCGCTTCTATGGAATGTATCTAAATCTATAATCAGGTTGCTATATCGTGACGTGCTTTTTTTGTGTGTTAATTTTGTTCTCACCAGAACCTGCTATTTGGACTGGTCTAGTGAAGAACTTGCTGGCGGCACAGCTCGGTGCACTGGATACTGCCGGGCGGGTCTCAGGTTGTTTTAAAAAAATGGGTATCTGGGGAACGAACGAACGAACGAACGAAGGAATAGGTTTTTTTATTTTCGAAGACTTAAGAATTGGGCACGCAGGCTTGTCTATCATTCTGCCCTTCATCATACAACTTTCATTCAGTCACAGGTATTCGGCATTTGTTAATTAACATGAAAAAGCCACAAAATGAATAATTAAATAATTAATAAACCCTTTTTTCCATACACTCCACATTCTGCTTTATGCAAACTACATGAAATAAACTTTATTACATGCTCACATTCATTATAAACTAACACGTTTTTTGGAACAGCAATATAATATTTGATACAGCAATCAAGCCATAGTTTAGACTGAACATGTCTATACTTTCCATAAAGCAAGTACATATCGATGCATTTACTCTCACACACATACCACATATTTACAAACACATCCACACACATACATATACACACATACATTCACATGTATACACATGTATGCACATGCACATATGTATGTACAAACACATACATGTATATATACACAAATATACATACATGCATATACATGCACATATACATATATACGCACACACATATACATAACTACACCTATTCATGCGTGTTTATAAAGTATGCACAATCACATATTAGGGAGGCATACAGGAAAGGAATGGCAGCCATACCAAACGCTGATCACAGCACCCTCTAGTGTGCAGGCAGGTCAAGGAAAACATGGCCAGCACCAGAACATCTTCTTGGTGTCTCCCTGGAATAATACGTTTACCGTTAGCGTATCTTTGACCTCTCACACAGGTCAGGGTGCCCGTTATATGTGCCCGACCGCCGGTCAGTTCAGGAGCCCACCGCGAGGACAAGGTCACATGAGACAAGAGACCACGAGGAAAGATTGAAACAGTTTTAGGCTGTACGTATATACAACCTCTCTTGTCTTTTGCTACTTCCTTGGACTTAGCGAGCTGGTGTTCTTTGCAGCCGATGCTGTGAAGGTGTTGAGGCGTAACATCGTATCGGCTTTGGGAGCTACGAAGTACTTTTTTTCAGTCCTGGACGGCAGAAACAAGCAGGGAGTGTGCAATGCTTCTTTACCAGACTCCACCACCATGTCGATCTCTTCCCCATTAGCCAGGATACGACTGTTACTTGGGAGTACCAACGGAGAGGTCGAATAGGGTCTTGGTTAGCTATGGTTCGCTAACCCTGACGCTAGCATATCAGCAATGGTCAGCCGATTACCTACTCGGACAGAGTCTTTACCCCAAGTATATACAACAAAATACATAAATTATACACAAAACCACCGCAGTAAAACTGTCTTAACAAGCAATTACGCTTTTAAAATAGGTTTAGGGGCAAATTTACTTTCTAACTTAGCAGACACCTGTGACGTTTTGACTCACTCCTTGCTCGTGCAAGAACATCTAGCAAGAAATAGGACAGAAAAAATAACACGGATTTACATGTACACATAATACAGAAAAGATAACACGGATTTACATGTACACATAATACAGACAAGATAACACGGATTTACATGTACACGTAATACAGACAAGATAACACGGATTTACATGTACACATAATACAGAAAAGATAACACGGATTTACATGTACACATAATACAGACAAGAAAGAAGAGCCATCATCTCGTAACTTACACGAAACTGCGAAGGAGACTGGTTGTACAAGGAAACGAAAGAAGATTGACCTTTGTGCCCCTGTGTTTGAAAAGCCTGCCACCCCTATGCTTGGAAGTGAACTGTTCTGAATGTCCAACATGAAAGATATTAGTTCTATACTAATAGTCAGTTGATATAATTATAATATTATTACAGCGTGATATTAAGGGTGACTGGGGTGCCTCCTTCCGGATTTAAACCCCCGACCTTCGCAATGAGATACTAGCGCACTAACCACCTCGCCACTGAGGCGTCCGTATAAGTGCTCAAAGCTCCAGCCGTCAAGGTCGTACCGGCGGACATCCTGGCAAATGGCAGGTAACAGGCAAGAGGCAGGTAACAGGCAAAAGGCAGGTAACAGGCAAAAGGCAGGTAACAGGAAAGAGGCAGGTAACAGGAAAGAGGCAGGCAACAGGCAAGATTCCATCACTCACTGTTAAGTCCGAGACTGACTGAGAGACTACTTCTCTATGGATTTGATCAATCACACATCTCCTTCATTGTATTAGAAGTGAATGGCTAGAAACAGTTAATAAATCGCTGATCAAAAACATCTCATGGATCTACTGTCCAGGCTAGGCCCGAGCTGACGGAAACGATAAAGCCGTCCAGCCAGTAGCATGAACCAAAGCGGAGGGCCTCATCAAATTTGACATATCAGACTTACTATATAAATCCATCAAACAACGCCTCAATGAACTTTCGCAAAGTAACTTCCTCCAAAGCACCCACGAGGGGTGATTGATAAGTTCTCGGCATAAGGTACAACGGATTTATTTGTGGACAACTTTTTGGGGTTATTTCTCAACATAGTTCCCTTTGCAAGTTTTGTGCACTTAGTCCATCGATCGTGGAGCATATGGATCTCTTCTTTGTAAAGGTCAGCATCTTGTGCCAGTAGAAAGTGGTCTACAGCATGAATGGCGCCATCATCTGAAGCAAATTTGCGACCGCTGAGCTCCTTTTTCAGTTTGGTAAACGGGTAATAGTCCGAAGGGGTCAAATCTGGGGAATAAGGAGGATGTTCAAGAAGCTGGAAGCCTCATCATGAATAGCAGCCATTTCCACCGCCGACTTGTGAACTGGAGCATTGTCTTGATGAAACATGACTCCTCTCGTCAATTTCCCTCGATGCTTTTCCTTCAATTTGACCCGCAGTTGCTTCACAAGATTAGCATAATAGGTCCTGGTGACTGTTCTGCCCTTTTGAAGATAGGCTACTAATAGCACACTTTCTAAATCCCAAAAGATGGAAACCATCACTTTACCTGCAGACAGAACCACCCTTGCTTACTTTGGATGTCTCCACTGATTTGGCTGTTCTTTGGTTTCCGGTTGAAAATGATGAACTAAAGTCTCATCCATAGTCACAAATTGCTGAAGCAACTTTTCAGGATCTGCAGAAAAAAACCAAGATTGTCTCTTGACATGTTGAGACGCTGTCGTTCGTGATCAGCTCCAAGAAGTTTCGGGACCCATCGAGCAGAAACTTTTGTCATGTGAAGATCATTGTGAATAATGGTATGAACACGTTCCTGTGAGATGCCCAACTCATTAGCAATGTACCGCTCAGTTATTCGTCGATCCTCCATTATCATACCTGTGGTTTCATCGGTGGTTACCGTTTTTTTTGTCTTCTCTGACGGGGATCATCTTCCAGACTCTCCCTTCCATGTTTGAATTGAGCTGCCCATTTCTCCACTGTGCTATAAGAAGGGGCACTCTCCCCTAGAGTCTCCACCAAATCCTCATGGATCTCCTTCGATGATAAGTCCTTGACGCAGAGTTAGCGAATGACTGCTCGTTGAGAAATTGTATCCATTTTCTCAATTCTTGCCACCCCTTACCACTTCAGTAGCCTGTAAAAAAATTGGTTGCAGTCAGTTTCTTGAAACTTGGTGTTTAATCTTACATTAACCTGATCTACAAATGCATCTAACATCAACTGTGTGTTTCAAGTATTTGTACCTTATGACGAGAACTTATCAATCACCCATCGTTCCACACATGACTCATTGCGTTACACGTAGTCAAGGGCAGAAGTTGCAAATCCCAACTAAATGCCAGAATACGCGCAACATAAAATCAGCACAACATATGGAGTCATTTCTCTAAAACAGTGGTTCTCAGACCTTTTTGCTGCACGACCCACATTTAAAAGTCAAAAATTTTTGTGGCCCACTAAAAAAGTGGATTATATTTGCAAGATTCAAATCTAATTTTATAAGGTATTATGTGATATTTTCTCTACATGTTCAACTGCATACTCATTGCTACACAAAAGTTATTTTCATTTACCCTAAAGATGGCACTGTTTCCGGTTGGATAGCATGTCTATTCTGGCTGGAATTTGTGACAAACACACTTGAAGATCATCCTCCACGCTCATTCTTGAACGATATTTGGTTTTCATGGCAGTCAATGCAGAAAATTAAACTTCGCATAAATAAGTTGCACTACGGACATACTAATAAAGCGACCTACAATTCTGCGACTTGCGTCCGTGCAGTCTCCCCCCCCCCCCCCCCCCATGCATTGCGTGAAAAATGCGGAATAATTTTTTTATGACATCTACTGTTTTTTTTGTTGCTACTTTGAGACTTCAGCGCCGCCCACAATACTCCTTGTCACGGCCCACATTTGGGCCGCGGCCAATGGGTTGAGAACCACTGCTCTAAAACACTGAAGGACATCCTGATGTTAAGGGCCGAACACGTATAGGCATGCATGCCCCGAGTGTAATGAAGCCAGCAACAGAGCTAGCCCCCCCCCCCCCCCCATTTTAATACTTTTTACATTTTCTCCGTCGTTATGTTGGCAGGACTTGTATTTGCTGCTTGATTAACCATGGCAACAGTTACCAAACTTCTGAGCGATGTTCTAAACCAACAATGGCCCCAACTCAGATAACAAAAGAAAAATACTGAAATTCAACCAAAATGTATTCAGTGAATGGCAGCTTGTTGTTGTTTTAATATTTACTCTTGAAAACATAAATTAGCAGAATGTCCCTGTACGTGTCTCCATATTTTAACTTTCTTTAAAAAAAAGCTAGTTGTTCATATCTTCTTACAGCTCATAATTCAGACCCCATTCCTGAGCTCATACTTCAGACCCCATTCCTGAGCTCATACTTCAGATCCCATTCCTGATCTCATACTTCAGACCCCATTCCTGAGCTCATACTTCAGACCCCATTCCTGATCTCATACTTCAGACCCCATTCCTGAGCTCATACTTCAGACCCCATTCCTGAGCTCATACTTCAGACCCCATTCCTGAGCTCATACTTCAGACACCATTCCTGATCTCATGCTGAATGAGACAGCGGGCAGCGACCTTTAGCTGACTGCTTGCCTAAGGATAGGCTAACTATAGCTTGCTTAAAGATAGGCTAAATATAGCTTGCTTAAGGATAGGCTAACAACTATCAAAGCTCTTCTACTTCCCAGGTGGTGGCCCTGACAATTGTCTGGCCAAGTGAATGGGGATAACAGTGGGAAGACGAAGTAGGATGTGTTGGGCCGAAAGGCATATAACCGCGCCACAACGTCCTTTTGAAGGCGAACGACGTGGATAAAAGACCCAACCCAGAAACCCTGATTTGTCTGGCGAATGAATATTGCGAACTGCTAGTGAAAGATGATGTTTACTGGTCGTTTTTACTGCACCTACAGCTGAAGTTATGGGACTTCTTTCCAAGAGTTTCACACAGAAGCTGGGAAGAGCCCTCAGCTTACCACTCCTGCATTGCTGCCCCTGCCCTGTGCTCTCGTGTCAGACATAATTCTTCCATTAATATGTACACGTACAGGAGATCATTGCCTGAAGCCATAAATTAACCTAAAGTTCTGCGTTAGTATCTCCTCCTCTTTGATACATAATTCCGTCTCTTGACGTTGTAAGTCTGTGAGTGCGGAAGCTGAGAGATTAAAGTGCAGATTGTCTAGACGGTACTACGTCTCTTTTTATTCACCTTATGCATATAAAGTTTTCTTTCTTTCTTTCCTCTCCTCTCTCTCTCTCTCTCTCTCTCTCTCTCTCTTCAGTGTTAGTTATGTTTGTTATATGAACAGCATATTTGTAGAATGTCTGGAATAGAGTGAAAGATGTATGATAAAGGGCAGAATGTCAGACGGGCCTGCGTGCCCAATTCTTAACCCTTTTGAAATAAAGATCAATCAGTCAATCAGTCTCTCTCTCTCTCTATCTCTCTCTCTCTCTCTCTCTCTCTACTTTCTCTCATGCACTCTCTTTTTTAAATTTTTTTTTTAATTTCGCGCTGACCTTCGCATTTTCAAACACACTAGTGACCTTGACACTTTGTCAGACTCTGAAAAGATCTTTTCCCTGTCTCTGTCTCGTTTTATTTCTCCTGTGAATTTTGATGCCATGTTAAAATACCTCCAAATATATCTCACGATGCGTTGAGTTCATTTTTACCCTTCTCGTGTGGGTTCTTAGAAGTCTGCAGCTTTCTTCAAAACCTCTTAGGACCTCTTCGTCCAAGGTACACGTCATCATTTTACTCCAAGAACACATCCCTGTTGTTTCCAGTTTCATTTTACTGTCAGGTGTTTTTTTTAAAGGTAAAAAAAGGTAATCCTGTCATGCCTTAGAGGCACAAAGGGATATGGTGTTGGTGCCCATGAAACTATTATTTGTAAAAGCTAAATTTGGATATATACGGTGGCACTTTTCATCTGCCTAGATGATTTTGAAGCAGTTGTCTGCGAAAGTTTGGCGGCCAGGCATCATCTTGTAGAACATTCTCCCATGACTGATGTTGAACGTGACTGATGTTAAACATGACCGATGTTGAATATGACTGATGTTGAACATAACTGATGTTGAACATGACTGATGTTGAACATAACTGATGTCGAACATGACTGATGTTGAACATAACTGATGTTGAACATAACTGATGTTAAACATGACTGATGTTGAACATAACTGATGTTGAACATGACTGATGTTGGACATAACTGATGTTGAAAATGTTGAACATGACTGATGTTGAACATAACTGATGTTGAACATGACTGATGTTGAACATAACTGATGTTGAAAATGTTGAACATGACTGATGTTGAACATGCATAATGGACCAGAGTAGTAGCATTGATTGTGCTGCAAGGTACAGTTTCCTAAGGCCTGCGTCCAAAAACCTAAAATATCTTCTTTTCCTTCGCTCCCTTAAAGTTGCTCTTACTCTGAGTCAGCATTTAACCTGCAGTTCTCACGTACATAACCTAACAAACTTGACTGCACACAAAGTTTACCAGTTCTCACGTACATAACCTAACAAACTTGACTGCACACAAAGTTTACCAGTTCTCACGTACATAACCTAACAAACTTGACTGCACACAAAGTTTACCAACCAACCAAAATTAAACACTTTATCGACAAAGACACAAGAAAGATATACTACATATCACACGTACAAACACACTTAGATTACTGTTCCACAATCTGGGATGGATGCTCAGTCTCAAACATAAAAAGGCTCCACTCACTTCACAAGCGAGTATTAAATCTGATTGTGACAAACACCCAGTACAGACTGTAGATCAGCACAAACAACTCAAAATTCTACACCTCAAATATAGAATCATTTTTAACAAAGTTAAGTTTGTTCACAGAATTCTGTAGCATAATGTTCCGCCTTACTTGTGGTCACTGTTTACGTATAACACTAAACATAGCCAGCGTTTAAAAAACTGTCTTCTTCCTAAACCCAGGATTGATCTGTACAAGAAAAGCCTTGCATACTTTACAGTAAAGCTCTGGAATACCCTCCCCCCCCACCATTTAAAATCCATTAATAATACTTCATCCTTTAACTCAAACCTGTTTCATTATTTACTTGCTTGTAATTATATGCCTCCATAGAATAACCAGCACTCTCTCAACCCATGAATCACCAACTATCAAACTAAAATGACATAGTCCGAAAAGTAACTTGTTATGTACTGTTAGAAATTATTTTAATGTTTGTTAAAAAAAACGTTAGAAGATCTTTACTGACAATGTAATTTCGTTATGTATATGTCTGTGTGTGCGCGTGTATGTGTGTGTGAGTGTTAATTTATTAGATTAATTACTTATTCTCTTTTACTTTGAATGTAATAGTTTAATCTTACATTCTTTTGATATATTTTTTTCCATAATGTAATTTGTATACTTGTATTAAATCGGTGTATGGGAAGAATGAAAGATGAAGTGATGAAGGGCAGATTGTAAGACGGGCCTGCGTGCCCAATTCTTTACTCTTTAAAAATAAAGATTATTCATTCATTCATTCAGTGTTTCACAACTTCATCCTAGATCTCATGTTTTTTTTTAAATTTATCCTAGATCTCATTTTTTTTCGTTCTAGATCTCGTTTTTTTCAACTTTATCCTAGATCTCATGTTCGTTTGTTTCTTTTTTTTTTTGCGGAAAAAAAAAACGAGGGCGACCCTGAATGAAGCAGCGGCCAGCGACCCTGACCTGATTGCATGCGCCAGGGTTGGCGAACCACATTCGGTCAAGACCCTTTTACTACCTCCCAGTAGTGCCCTTGCTAACAGATAGTAAGTCCGATCAAGCGAATTACGGATCGCAGTGGGAAGATGAACCCGTCCTAAAAATACGCCGAGCCGAAGTTGGATGTGTTGGGCCAAACTGCGCATAACTGCCACACGACGCAAACGACGCCGTCTTGAGGGCGAAAGAAGAAGAAGAAGATTGACAACAACAAAAAACTGGCATTGATGATGTTTTATATCTCCGTTCAGGTCTTCCACATATATCCTCCGTTTCTGCATAAAGTTTACCACAGAAAACCTTTTTTGGGGAATAAAGGCTACTTTCCATTCTTGCGGGCTTGCTCCGACTATCTCAATCTTTCTCTGAAATAAACATCCTGAGAGTTGGGTGGTATTGGCTGGATATAACACAACATAGCACTTTATAAATGACAGCCTCAGTCAAGTTTGTTGTTCTTGATAGGTGACCCAGGGCTTCATGTGTGTTATCTGTGATGGAAATAGGGTCTTTGTCACGTAGTAAGGCAAGCACAGTTTCTCTGTTTCTCTGATATCAGCGAGGACAGTCTGTCGTAACGAGAAAGTGGTGCTCCAGCACCAAGACCACATGCTGGGATTATAGTGCTCACGCCTGCTCCAACACCAAGATCACATGCTGGGATTATAGTGCTCACGCCTGCTCCAACACCAAGATCACATGCTGGGATTATAGTGCTAACGCCTGCAGTTGAAAGTCTGCCAGGACAATTTAAAAATGTAGAACACGAATAGCTCTTGGGTATAAGTATATATAGATCTAAATATATAAATACACACTGAGCTGCTACGGTAAAGCTGTGACAAAACAATGTTAAAAACTATCTAAAACAGAATTAGTAACAGCGTTATTAAGTTAATCATCGAGCACACGCTTGTGATGTTCCTGTTTACATCTTAATCACTAAGAAGTATACAGAATAGAGAAGCAGGAAAAAAGAAGAGAAAATATAACACAAGAATAGAATAGGGTTTAGGACAAAAAAAAAGGGGGAGTGTATAGCTGTGATTAGCAGGAAGCTGCGTCTGATAGTGCTTGTGGTGAGGTATTGTGAATGTTTAAATGAAGATTTGTAGGGTGTGATACCAAACTGACTGACTGACAGGAAGTTGGGAAAGGAGACAGGTGGTTGTCAAGCTGAGTAACGGCTGGGTGGAGTAGACGAAACCAGCTGGAGTAGACGAAACCAGCTGGAATTGAGGGTATGAAAGTCCGCCAACGGAAAGTCCTAGAACGCCTTGAAAGTCATAGAATGTCCTAGTGTCTCGTGGTCGAGCTGTATCTGTGGCAGATGACGTCAGAGAACTGTCTTAACCATCTGACCATGGCGATGGAAAGGAAGCTCTCTGGCTCATGACGTAGAAGGCTTTATTTCCTTCCGAGCACCTCTTTGCAGCCCACTTTCTGGTTGCGGTTGAGGGCTTCCCGAAGTACTTTTCCAGGAGAGTTGCTATTACGAAAAAATTCTAATAATTCCGTGGATCGGTCCGCAAAGTCCGAGACATTCTGGCGTAGGCTGCGAAGACCGAGGATGTACCAGTACAGGATGGAGTCCTTGCAGGCTGCAGGATGAGAAGTGTAATAATGATGTGAACATTATCTCACCTGGTTGTCTTCTTTCCCTTAGCTACAGGAGAAGCCAGGTACTTGTTGTTGCAGCTGGGGTGACAGGTACAGTGAGGGGGGGGGGGGAGATACAAAGAGAAAACAAGAGAGGGGGGGGGTGACAGGTACAGTGAGGGGGGGGAGATACAAAGAGAAAACAAGAGAGAGGGGGGGTGACAGGTACAGTGAGGGGGGGGAGATACAAAGAGAAAACAAGAGAGAGGGGGGAAGCAAGAGAAAAGAGAAAAGCCAGCACGGAGAGAGGCAAGGAGAAAGCAAGAAATAGAGAGAGAAAGAGAGAGGGGGAACAGAGAGAGAGAAGGGGGGAAGGACATAAATAGAACATAGCGACTAGGATAAAGCAAGAAAGAGAGAGACAGAGACAGAGAGGGAGATAAGGACAGAGAAAAAACGAGAGACAAGGAAAGCGAGATAAAGACATGGAGGAGGCGAAAGACAGAGAGAAAAAGAGAGAGGCAATGAAGAAGAGAAAAAGGACCAGACAGAATGAATATTGATAAAGAAAGAACGAAGGTGAAAAGTGCAAAAGCGTTAATGATAAAAGAAGCACATAGACAGACAGACAAACAGGCAGGCATAGATAGATAGACAGACAGGCAGGCAGGCAAGCATAGATAGATAGACAGACAGACAGGCAGGCATAGATAGATAGACAGACAGACAGACAGGCAGGCAGGCAGGCAGACAGGCATAGATAGATATACAGACAGACAAGCAGGCATAGATAGATAAACAGACAGACAAGCAGGCATAGATAGATAGACAGCCAGACAGACAGGCAGGCAGGCAGGCATAGATAGATAGATAGATAGATAGATAGACAGGCAGGCAGGCATAGATAGACAGATACAGACAGACAGGTATAGATAGATAGATAGATAGATAGATAGATAGATAGATAGATAGATAGATAGATAGATAGATAGATAGATAGACAGGCAGGCAGGCAGGCATAGATAGACAGACAGACAGGCAGGCAGATAGGCAGGCAGATATACAGACAGACAGATAGACATACAGATAGATAGATAGATAGATAGATAGATAGATAGATAGATAGATAGATAGATAGATAGATAGATAGATAGATAGATAGATAGATAGATAAAAAAACTATAATAATTCTCATATCTTTACCAGACAGACATACAGGTAGGCAGGCAGGCAGATAGATAGATAGATAGATAGATAGATAGATAGATAGATAGATAGATAGATAGATAGATAGATAGATAGATAGATAGATAGATAGATAGATAGATTACAAAAACATTTACATACGAACCAGAAGTTCTGTAACGCCAAGTTTACAATAGTGTACCTCTCAGACTCGTCGATCAATTCACAAGTCTACCCCTGGAACATCTTGCATCCTCACGTACTGCTACAGATACTAATCTATCACCGAGTGGCATCTGTCACAGGAAGGGTAATATGGCGCTTTGACATCTGGAATTTGAAACGAATCCTGGATGGTCGTGGAGATCAATCACGATTGGCACTGGAAATCGGTCGTAAAAGGCTTCCAGGTTCTGTTCTTCGTTAGCTTATCCTCTCTCATGAGAGAGTTAGAACTGATCAAATATAGATCTTTTCAATGGTGCAGGAAACAAGTGGTGCTGAAATTGAATACATTTAGAGAGTAGGGGAGATTATAAAACGTTTATTACCTATATGAGGAGAACAAAAAAAAAAGGGCAGCAGAATCATAAAGCCAATTTTTTAAATTAAGAACGTTTTTTTTAAATTAAATTAAGAACATAACTTTTATTGTATTAAGAACTCTTGAATTAAGAACTCTTTTTTTTTTAAATTCACCTCTTTTCCTTTTTTTCGCCCTTGACAAATGTATTTTGCCGAAATATTGAACTTCTACTGTTTATGTTTTCAGTTCCACATGGTCATCTTCCTACTGACTTCTGCAGTGCCGGATTTTTTTTTTGCTTATTTTTTTTTCTAGCTCGTTTTTATCTTTATTTATTTATTTCTCAAATTTAATCACACTCGTGACAAAAGAGGAAATAACCAAATGAACAGGAATTGAAAACATTACTAAAGAGGTCAGACAAACGAAGATGAAAATGGCCAGGCCACGAACAGAAAAGAGCAAGACACCCCTATACCTCCTTGACTTGGACACCTCAAAGGAAAAGAAAGAGGGGGCAGGCCACTGGAGACACGGGGGACGTACAACACAGAAAGAACTAAAGGAAGTGGAAAGGACATGATTTGAGGTATCCCGGCTTGCTCGGGACAAGATTGGGTGGTGAACATTTGTTGATGATTTCTATGAGAGTATGGAGGATTGAATGAAAAACAAAAACAAAACCAAACTGGTTAGAATACCTCCATCCAAGGAAAATTACTTCCATCGTAGTCATTATTATACTTTTAGTGGGCTGGAAGGAAATGACATATGATGACCAAGGCTCATTCTCTTAGTCAATGGGCTTATGGACTAGGGCTATTTACTGATAGACTAGGGCTATTTGCTGATAGACTAGGGCTATTTGCTGATAGACTAGGGCTATTTGCTGATAGACTAGGGCTATTTGCTGATAGACTAGGGTTATTTGCTGATAGACTAGGGCTCTTTGCTGATAGACTAGGGTTCTGTCCTAATAGACTAAGGTTCTGTGCTGATATACTAGGCTTTGTGTTGATAGACTAGGGTTCTGTGCTGATAGACTAGGGTTCTGTGCCGATAGACTAAGGTTCTGTGCTGATATACTAGGCTTTGTCTTGATAGACTAGGGCGCTATGCTGATAGACTAGGGTTCTGTGCCGATAGACTAAGGTTCTGTGCTGATATACTAGGCTTTGTCTTGATAGACTAGGGTTCTGTGCTGATAGACTAGGGTTCTGTGCTGATAGACTAAGGTTCTGTGCTGATATACTAGGCTTTGTGTTGATAGACTAGGGCGCTATGCTGATAGACTAGGGTTCTGTGTTGACAGACTTGGGCTTTGTGCTGATAGACTAGGCTCTGTGCTGATATACTAGGCTTTGTCTGATAGACTAGGGTTCTGTGCAGATAGACTAAGGTTCTGTGCTGATATACTAGGCTTTGTCTTGATAGACTAGGGCGCTATGCTGATAGACTAGGGTTCTGTGCAGATAGACTAGGGTTCTGTGCTGATATACTAGGCTTTGTCTTGATAGACTAGGGCGCTATGCTGATAGACTAGGGTTCTGTGCAGATAGACTAGGGTTCTGTGCTGATAGACTAGGATTCTGTGAAGATAGACTAAGGTTCTGTGCAGATAGACTAGGGTTCTTTGCCGATAGACTAGGGTTCTGTGCAGATAGACTAGGGCTCTGTGCTGATATACTAGGCTTTGTGTTGATAGAGTAGGGCTCTGTGCCGATAGACTAGGGTTCTGTGCAGATAGACTAGGGTTCTGTGCAGATAGAATAGGGTTCTGTGCAGATAGACTAGGGCTCTGTGCTGACAGACTTGGGCTTTGTGTTGATAGACTAGGGGTCTGTGCTGACAGACTTGGGCTTTGTGCTGATAGACTAGGGGTCTGTGCTGACAGACTTGAGCTTTGTGCTGATAGACTAGGGCTCTGTGCTGACAGACCTGGGCTTTGTGTTGATAGACTAGGGTCTGTGCTGACAGACTTGGGCTTTGTGTTGATAGACTAGGGGTCTGTGCTGACAGACTTGGGCTTTGTGTTGATAGACTAGGGTTCTGTGCTGACAGACTTGGGCTTTGTGCTGATAGACTAGGGTTCTGTGCTGACAGACTTGGGCTTTGTGTTGATAGACTAGGGTTCTGTGCTGACAGACTTGGGCTTTGTGCTGATAGACTAGGGTTCTGTGCTGACAGACTTGGGCTTTGTGCTGATAGACTAGGGTTCTGTGCTGACAGACTTGGGCTTTGTGCTGATAGACTAGGGGGGCTTTGTGCTGATAGACTAGGGTTCTGTGCTGACAGACTTGGGCTTTGTGCTGATAGACTAGGGTTCTGTGCTGACAGACTTGGGCTTTGTGCTGATAGACTAGGGGGGCTTTGTGCTGATAGACTAGGGTTCTGTGCTGACAGACTTGGGCTTTGTGCTGATAGACTAGGGGGGCTTTGTGCTGATAGACTAGGGTTCTGTGCTGACAGACTTGGGCTTTGTGCTGATAGACTAGGGGGGCTTTGTGCTGATGGACTAGGGTTCTGTGCTGACAGACTTGGGCTTTGTGCTGATAGACTAGGGGGGCTTTGTGCTGATAGACTAGGGTTCTGTGCTGACAGACTTGGGGCCCTGTGCTGATGGACTAGGGCCCTGTGCTGATGGACTAGGGCCCTGTGCTGATGGACTAGGGCCCTGTGCTGATGGACTAGGGCCCTGTGCTGATGGACTAGGGCCCTGTGCTGACAGACTATCCTACTATACTACTTGTCATTTTTGTAATATCCCTCCAAGTTGAGTCATGTTTGTCTGGTATTTTGTTTTTGCTCGGTTTACGCCAGTCTTTCCCAAAGTAGGCGATAACACACCTCCCCCCCCCCCCCCGAACGATGGAAAGAATCAAGGGGGCCGGTGGAATAAAAAGGCTCAATGGGGGGAGGGACAGTGAAGGGCGTTGAGAGTTAGGTCTTTTCAACCTGATATTGAGAAACTTGTGTCCCTACATGAAACTCGCCCATCCCATTAAAAACTGAGAAAATAATGCTATACAGTGATCGCGGTAGGAATTTTTGAAACTTTTACATTTATACCTATCTTCCGCCTTACATGAAGTACTTTCTGAAATACTGGTTTTCTCAAAACAAAATTCCGTACTTTATACGTTTTTTACATGTACAATTAAACATACTGTACAAACACCAGTGGAAAGTAAATGTTCGCGTGAACTTTTTTCTTACTTTTTATTAGTGACGAGATTTAGTCTTTGCAAAATGCTCTTATGCTAAATAGAAGTCAAAACTGGCCGATTCTCCTTCATGCAAACTGGGCGCCATAACAAAACTGGCCGATTCTCCTTCATGCAAACTGGGCGCCATAACAAAACTGGCCGACTCTCCTCCATACAAACTGAACGCCATCATAAAACTGGCCGACTCTCCTCCATACAAACTGAACGCCATCATAAAACTGGCCGACTCTCCTCCATACAAACTGAACGCCATCATAAAACTGGCCGACTCTCCTCCATACACATTGAGCGCCATCATAAAACTGGCCGACTCTCCTCCATACAAACTGAGCGCCATCATAAAACTGGCCGACTCTCCTCCATACACATTGAGCGCCATCATAAAACTGGCCGACTCTCCTCCATACAAACTGAACGCCATCATAAAACTAGCCAACTCTCCTCCATACAAATTGAGCGCCATCATAAAACTGGCCGACTCTCCTCCATACAAACTGAGCGCCATCATAAAACTGGCCGACTCTCCTCCATACAACTGAACGCCATCATAAAACTGGCCGACTCTCCTCCATACAAACTGAACGCCATCATAAAACTGGCCGACTCTCCTCCATACACATTGAGCGCCATCATAAAACTGGCCGACTCTCCTCCATACAAACTGAGCGCCATCATAAAACTGGCCGACTCTCCTCCATACACATTGAGCGCCATCATAAAACTGGCCGACTCTCCTCCATACAAACTGAACGCCATCATAAAACTAGCCAACTCTCCTCCATACAAATTGAGCGCCATCATAAAACTGGCCGACTCTCCTCCATACAAACTGAGCGCCATCATAAAACTGGCCGACTCTCCTCCATACAAACTGAGCGCCATCATAAAACTGGCCGACTCTCCTCCATACAAACTGAACGCCATCATAAAACTGGCCGACTCTCCTCCATACAAACTGAGCGCCATCATAAAACTGGCCGACTCTCCTCCATACACATTGAGCGCCATCATAAAACTGGCCGACTCTCCTCCATACAAACTGAGCGCCATCATAAAACTGGCCGACTCTCCTCCATACAAACTGAGCGCCATCATAAAACTGGCCGACTCTCCTCCATACAAACTGAGCGCCATCATCTAACCGCCCAGATTATCCCACACCGCATTTTGCTCGTCGCGTTTTACTAGATTTTTTAAATAATATAAACCGGTTACAGTAATCGAGTCCTTCCAGAAGTTTCGGTTTTTCTCTTTTCTAATCGGCAAGTTACTGGTAATTGTCTGTTAACGAGATCACTGTACTCTGACTGAAGAGTAGATGGGAGCACGTAGGGACGTGTCCCTGGGCTGTACTCTGACTGAAGAGTAGATGGGAGCACGTAGGGACGTGTCCCTGGACTGTACTCTGAAGAGTAGATGACAGCACGTAGGGACGCGTCTCGGAACTGTACTCTGACTGAAGAGTAGATGGGAGCACGTAGGGACGTGTCACGGGTGAGCAGTTGATAGTCCTTTCTAGGTCACGTGAGAACGGGATAACAGGGATGCAGCTGGTGTATCGTCGTTGTGGGGCCTAGAGGGCTTCTCACTTTTTAAACGGGGGTGGGGGAGGGTGTGGGGCGTGGAGAAGGGGGCCCTATTCGGTGAAAACGTAAAGAGGGTACGGAAAGGTTAAAAAAAAAGATAAAATCCTTTTTTTCCCTGCCATTCAGACATATTGGGGATACATTCTTATGCCCGTATTTACATGAAAATTGTGATATGGTCAGTATCACGCCCGGCTGTGTTTACGTTCCCAGAATTCTCTGGTACCCATTTTTAAAGGCTGAGTGGACCCCGGCCAAGAGGGTAAGGGATCCACAAAAGAGTTCCATGCCACCTTGCAAAGTACCTCTCAAAGCCCGCCGTCTGTTGTAATTAACCAACTTCAGATTGCTTTCTTCACTAATATCCTTATTTTATTCTATATTACACTCTGATATTCAATTACTCATGGCTGGCTCTGTCCAGAGTTACTGATGCACTTAATGCAAACACATCACATGATGCTTCGCCATTTCCGTTTAGCTTCTGTTTCTCAGGTTCTGTCTGGCTAGTTTTAATATCGCACCCTCAAATGTCATTCATTCTTCATCCAAGACGCCAATCTGTTCTTCCGGGTGTCACTTGCTCCGTGTATTCAGTATCGCCTGGACAGGCTGTCTCAGCTGTCCGTAAATGTCTAGGCCAATATAACACGTTATTTCTGTCATGGCTTTATTATTATCAATCACTGGCAGTCTTTCCCCGATTACCATTCGCAGACAATTATGGAAAGAGTTGTGATTTATAAATAACATGAACTTATCATAAGCATCGAGGCCCATGATGAGTTCTGTATGGAAATTTCGAGGGATCCCAATATTAATTTTAACTTGAAAAAAAATTTTTTTTGGTCGTTTCATTTAAAAGGAAAACTCCTTTCTGAGATACGGGAACCAGAAAAGAACTAGGGAAAGTTTGTTTCCAGTTTACATTGTTGTTCTCAGCTCTTCCAGCAATCATTAAATCCTTCAGCTCTTCCTGCAAACATTTAATCCTTCAGCTCTTCCAGCAATCATATACTCTACCTTCAGCTCTTCCAGCAATCATTAAATCTTTCATCTCTTCCAGCAGTCACATACTCTACCCCCCCCCCAGCTCTTTCTGCAATCATTAAATCCTTCATCTCCTCCAGCACTCATTAAATCCTTCAGCTCTTCTAGCAATCATTAAATCCTTCAGTTCTTTCACGAAACATTACATTGCATCCCTTACATACATACATTAATGCGCGTGTATATCTAAATATACTGGCACAGAAAAACATTTGAGAGCGGAATTAAGTTTTATTACTCAGTGTAGATTATACTGTACACGTCATTCTTTTTCATGTAAATAGTGTGCTTGTCTGGGGAAACAGATCTCTGGCCATTTCAACCCGCACTGAGCTGTCAGTAATAACTAAACTGTCATAGGTTCTCTGCCTGGCGACTATTTATCATATATAGATAGGCAAAAATGCGCCATCTACGAGATTATATTATATTACGTATTTTTTTTATATATTATTAAACAATAATTTGGTTTTAACAAATATTTTACTCTAATTTTTTTTGCGGCACACCTCCAGCCTTCTCGCGGCATCTCATTGCGCAGCGGCATACGGTTTGAAAAACTGCAAAAAAAAAAAACGGTGGGATAGCCTTTCTGCTAGGCTGGCTCAGGTTTTGTTGCTTCGTTTTAAGGGAAGAAAATACCAAAAAATATTTGTGGTTATTGTTTTGAGATCGTTGTTTCATGTTACAATCATTTCTAACCATCGGCGTTACGCTTGGCGTTTACGTTGTTCACAAGACACTGAGGTGTTAGCTGACTGTAATTACGAAATCATTTACAAAATTTTCAATTAACAGTCAGCGCCACGGGCATAAAATTGTTAACAGTCAGCGCTATGAGCATAAAACTGTTAACAGTCAGCGCCATGAGCATCAAACTGTTAACAGTCAGCGCCATGAGCATCAAACTGTTAACAGTCAGCGCCATGAGCATCAAACTGTTAACAGTCAGCGCCATGAGCATAAAACTGCTAACAGTCAGCGCCATGAGCATAAAACTGCTAACAGTCAGCGCCATGAGCATCAAACTGTTAACAGTCAGCGCCATGAGCATCAAACTGCTAACAGTCAGCGCCATGAGCATCAAACTGTTAACAGTCAGCGCCATGAGCATCAAACTGTTAACAGTCAGCGCTATGAGCATCAAACTGTTAACAGTCAGCGCTATGAGCATCAAACTGTTAACAGTCCGCGCCATGAGCATCAAACTGTTAACAATCAGCGCCATGAGCATCAAACTGTTAACAGTCAGCGCCATCTGCTCACAGACCACTCATTCACAACAGAACAGGGTAAAGATAACACAACCACAACAGAACCGGTCAGAGATCTTTCAGTCAAAGACCCTACTACTCACAGAGCACGTAGACGCCTTTCAAACCATCAATGTTAGCTTCCTAGTTACAGACACAGCACTTTTGTTTAAAAATCTCATCAGAAGCAGGAAACTTCCATCATGCAGAAGAGCTGTCGTAAGAATTCTGCGGGGGATTTTTGACTAAAAAAATTTTGATTTTCTGTGAGAAGATGGGTTTCGGGGATTAAACTATCATCATAAAATAAGTTTAGTTCATGTCCCTCTAAATTTCTGTCAATTGCTGGTAAAACAGCTTGGTCAAATATTGGAAATGGTATAGGAGTCCTCTTTCATAACTTGGATCATTTATAAGTTCAGTTATGTACCCTCAGGTAAATGGGGGGTTGGTTCTTGGAGAAAGTTAAATTTAAATTTTAAATCAAAATGTTTAATCACTATTCTAGGTTTATAACTTAACTTACAAATGTCTGAGTTGTTCCTGCACGTAATTATCTCAAGAGTGAATTTTCTTCGACGTAGCTGCATTTCCACTAAGGTAAAAGATAAAATTCCCGTTTTAATGCCATTAAGGCACATTGGGGATAAGGTGTTAGGCCCGTATTTTCCACGACATGAAAGTGTGATGTGGTCAGTATCATGCCTGGTAGCATTTACCTTCCCAGATTCCTCTGGTACCCGTTTTAAGAGGCTGGGTGAAGCCCCGGGCCTTTTTGGCGTGTACCGAAAAAAAAATCCCAACTTCTGGGACTGAACCCGGTACCACCGGATTAGTAGACCGAGCGCTAACCATTCAGCCAACCACTCAGCTAACCACTCAGCTAACCATTCAGCCAACCACTCAGCTAACCACTCAGTTAACCACTCAGCCAACCACTCAGCCAACCACTCAGCCAACCACTCAGCTAACCACTCAGCTAACCACTCAGCTAACCACTCAGCCAACCACTCAGCTAACCACTCAGCTAACCACTCAGCCAACCACTCAGCCAACCACTCAGCTAACCACTCAGCTAACCACTCAGCCAACCACTCAGCTAAACACTCAGCCAACCACTCAGCTAACCACTCAGCTAACCACTCAGCCAACCACTCAGCTAACCACTCAGCTAACCACTCAGCTAACCACTCAGCCAACCACTCAGCTAAACACTCAGCCAACCACTCAGCTAACCACTCAGCTAACCACTCAGCTAACAAGGCCGCCGTTTCCACTAAGATAAATTTTAAAATTCGAGTATTTTCACACATGCCGAGATCAAAGATGAGTGATCGCGCTAGGATTTTTCTTTTGTTTGAACCAGGTACAATTATGCATATCTTTCATCTTGCAGGAAGTACTTTCCGAAATATTAGTTTTCTCAATGCACAAAACGGGTTCCTCTGTGTGTGTGTGTGTGTGTAAGAGAGAGAGAGAGTGAGGGAGAGAGTGAGAGAGTGAAAGAGAGAGAGTGAGAGAGTGAGAGAGAGGGAGAGAGAGTGAAAGAGAGAGAGTGAGAGAGAGTGAAAGAGAGAGAGTGAAAGAGAGAGAGTGAGAGAGAGAGTGAGAGAGAGTGAGAGAGATTGAGAAAGAGAGAGAGTGAGAGAGAGAGTGAGAGAGAGAGTGAGAGAGAGAGAGTGAGAGAGAGTGAAAGAGAGAGTGAGAGTGGAAGAAAGTGAGTGAAAGAAAGTGAGTGATTGATTGATTGATTGATCTTTATTTCAAAAGGGTTAAGAATTGGGCACATAGGCCCGTCTGACATTCTGCCCTTTATCATACATCTTTCACTCTATTCCAGACATTCTACAAATACACTGTTCATATAACAAACATAACTAACATTGAAGCTGAGAGACATAAAATAAAATATAACATTTACGTTTCGCTCTTAAACATTCACTCAGTACAGAAGTAACTACATACATTATAAATGACTATCTACTAAACAAACTTTTCGGTACTATTCAGAAAACAATTAATTGTATTCGGTGTCTGTAAGAGCAGCTTAAGATAACTTTTAAGTTTTATAATTCATGGAGGCATGTAGTCGACATCAAATAGATATTGGGAAAGCTTGTAGTTGTAGGAAGGAGTATAATTTATATTTTTTATATAGGATGGGAGGGTATTCCAAAGATGAGCAGCAGAATAACTAAAGCTTTTCTTGTAAAGATCAAGTCTAGGCTTTGGAAGACATATGTTGTTCAAGCGTTGGCTGCACTTTGGGCTAAATTTAAACAGGTTCCATAGATAAGGCGGGGCATACCGTGAAAGAATTTGATGTATTAATTTGGCTTTGTTGAAGAGGAACCTGTTCTTAAGAAGTAGTATTTTGATACGTTTGTGATGATTAGTTGTTTGTGCTTGATCTTTGTCACTAATAAGCTTTACTGCTCGCTTTTGGAGAGAGCAAAGCCTCTTTGTATTTGACACTGAGCAACCATCCCAAACTGTTAAGCAATACTCTAAATGTGTTTGTATATGAGCTATGTAGTATGTCTTCCTAGTGTCTTGATCGATGAAGTGCTTAATTTTAGCTAATTGGTATACTTTTTATGCGATGAGTTTTGTTAGACATTGCACATGAGAGTTCCAGGTCAGATGTTGGTCAATAAT